>JAUJPO010007236.1:0-20195 GCA_032270745.1 Tiaropsis multicirrata | reverse complement strand
TCACCGTGCCAACACATTTGTTCGAGTTAAGGAGAGGTTCGAGTTATAGAGAGTCGAGTTATGGAGAGTCTACTGTAGGTCCTTTTGGCTCCTTCGAAAAGAAAATAACGATTTATATACTTCTACATTTCAGGGTTCAATCAACGGTCATTTGTTCTTGATCAAACATTTATTGATTATGCGCGAACAAATTTCTCCGTTCGACGTGGATTTCGCCATCAAAGAAGTATCATTGGATTTCACCAAGTTGCGTTCAGCGGCGTACGGACTGTTGGACAAAGGATCAAAAATACTTAGTATAAGTTCCAACAATGCACTGTTGGAGTTCCTTCTCGAGGTGACTGGAGCTTTTATTTTAAAATACAGTTTAACTCATCTAATTCGAACTCATATAATTTGAAAAAAATCTTTGGTCTCGTCCGACTTGATCAAACTTAATTAAACTTCTATAATTCGAAAGCTCATGTAAATCGGAAAATGTTCTGTTCCGGTCCCCTAGGAATTCGAATTACATGAGTTTAACTGTTTTGAAAATATAGGGGGGGTGGAGATATACGGTAAAGTACTCCTGTTTTAGGCCTGCTTTTTTAGCTGTAGTTCGATTGATAGGGGGGTTTGACTCGAATTAAGGAGTGTTCATTATGCAACTTTTATAACGCAATTCTTCGACTGCTACGCTGAAACCAAATACAATGCCTGGTGTATAGTATTTTATTATGAATGAGCAAAGAATTAATCATCAATAATACATTTGACTCGCTCTAATTCGAATCTCTACTATTCGAACAAAATAAAAGTCACCGTCAAATGACTTTCTACTACAGAGACTTTCTACTATTCGAATCTCTCTATAATTCGAACAAAAAATTCCCCCCCTTGGGATTCGAATTAGAGAGAGTCAATTGTAGTTTCAACTTGTATATATATAGTATTTGTAATATTCTCCATTGTTGAAAGCGGCCGGCTATTTCCGTAATTACATAAAAACAATAATATTTTCCCTTCTTTTTTCAAGGGTGTACCACAAATGACAGAATACTACATTGACTCAAAGCAGGTACGAAGTTTTGAATCTATAATATATGTCCGTTCGATCGTTGTTTTCGTTCTACCAATGTTTGTCCATATTCTAAATTATGCCAAGAGGCCGTAAAGTGCCGACCGATAACTGATTGGTTCGAAAAGTTTGAGAAACACGTAATATTGTGTGGAATATCGCCAATCGAAATCTGAATGGGCCATATACCGGGTCCGTCAGAGAAAAAACACAACCAAATTTCAAATTTACATGTGCGTCCGTCCATTAACAAAGCATCATAAATACATTGGATAAGAAGTTCTGAAAGTGTCAAGTCATATTCGGTGACTAAAAAAGCGTACGTCAATATTTGAAATTTGGTTAAGTTTTTTTCTGACGGACCCGGCGTTCCACTTGTCAGGCTCGGATACAGAGGTAGGCTATGACCAATGGAGGAGAGTGCAGTAAATGTCCTATTACCTTATATGGAAAGTAACTACTCCTCTTTAATAAGAAAGCATATTTCCTGTATCCTGCTTGTAGTCCTGAATTGGCAACATTTTCTTTCACCAGGAAGTTGACGCAGAATTGAAGTTAGTATGTGAACGTTTCATCAGCGAAACAACCGATTCCTTCATTGCACCTTTGAGCTCGTTGCTCGATAAAATTGACACCATTTTGAAGATGGCCGAACAAGAGGGGAAGAATGGTCAACAACTTTTGAAGCAACAACCTTTCGCTAAAGCAGGTAGATTGTATGTGTGCGTTTCCCTCGTTATAAGTTAACAGTATTTAAATAAACTCAAGGGTTGGATCGCGAGATTGGTCAGCCACTGGTCATCCTCTGGTTGCAGCAACACAATGTATTTCTAGGGTACAGACTTCCGAAAAGTGTCCAGTGCTAAGTAACTCAAAATTTGTGATTTTCGTTTGGTCGATCAGGACATAATCACAGAGCGGCTGTACATTCACCTGATAGCTAAAGCTGGTGTTTTGGAGAGAATGAAATTAAGAGCTTATGGTAAGAACGCGAACCGAATTTTCGAACCGAATTTTCCATAGCGTTTTCAAAACGTACTAACTTGCCACTACCACTTTTCTTGCAGTTTCAATCAGACTCGCGGTTATTCGAACCTTAGTAAATAGAAATATCCACGGAGATTGAAAACTGCTAACTGCTTTGACTGACCAAAAATTTCGAGTCATTAAGGCTCATTATTTTTCTGCTCTCATCTCTGCAGATGCTGTTCGAAAGATTGTGAGTGAAACGTATATGTTGTTGAAATCTAAGTTGCCATCCACACTACAAAGTTTAGCGCTCTATTTGGCTAACAAAGATACAGAATACATTTTGTTCAAACCTGTAACGGTAATATTTTTTTTAATTATACATTTCATGTTTAGGACTTTACATTTTCGGTAAAATGAGACAAACTTATCTCCTGAACCATATAATGGAAAAAGTCAAATTTTAGCATTTAAAGTCATAATCTATAAGACCAATTTTAGAATGTTTTGTGAAGCCCATGACTAATATACTTGTCATTGGCAGTTAAAGGGTTAAAAGTCGATTCGACACATTTTTTTCCTAAAGATGCCAAATAGGTGTATAATGAGACATTCACAGCCTGTAGACACGCAGCGAGTTACCTTTGAAAGATTCTCATTTTTTCCTTATAAATTTTTGGTCCTTCAATCCCAGGTTTTTAAAACAGAGAAGGTGGAAAAGTAAGTAGTCTTGACAACGGAAAGTAGGTGGGTTGTTAAAATAGCTTTTTAGAGCATACGGTGTGGGAAAAACACGAGTATCGAGAAGTGCACGGGAAAGGTATCAGCGCATTTTTCGTTCTTGACTTATTAACTGTCATATTGTCATGTTATTGGTCGAAAAACAAACATTTAAACTTGGATTTGAGTTTTGGGTTTGAAGTTTTGTCTCCTTGAATCACTCCTGTCAACCAAACAGGACCACCAGAACGTTTTCCTTTTTTAATTAAGTAAATCGAGTCTTCGTTCGAGTGGTCAACCCTTATATAAATTTATAGTCTAAAGTTAAATGTAACTCGAACAAATTTGGAATCCCTTTAGGAATTTACATCGCATAAGTAGTAATGTGTAGAAAAAACGGACAAGTATGTTCCGTAACAAGCCCACCATTCCTCTAATATTTATACATTTAGGTGAAAGTGCTGAAGACGTACAAACAGTTGAATATGATTGTTGTAAAACATTATGATGACGAAGATCAACAAATTGTTGGTTGTCCCTCACAAGAACAAGTATGTAATATTCTACTGTTGTCTTTATCGTCCATATGCCTTTCCTGCAGGAGCTCCGAGTTCTACGATAAAAAACGTATCCCGGGATAGGACGCATTCCGGGTCCGATCCGTACTCCGGACACTCTTCTCTCTTCTATTTTCGCTTTCAAAATTATAGATGTTTTCATTTGGAAATTCATGGATCCAAATTCATTTCCAATCTCAAGATCAATTCTTATATTATCCTGACTATCATCTCGGGTGCTACGCGGTGGTATTATAATTAAGAGACTCAAACTCAACATTTCGAAAACATGCGTCTTATCCCTTAGGCCAAGGCTTTATGAAATCGGGATAACTATTAAATCATCAGTGGAACAGCCGAAACCTTCAAAACGCCAGTTACAGAAGGGGGATTCGATTCCCCAACTTGACCTTAAGCTAGCACGGCGCTACCATTTTTAAGCTTTGTCGTTCCATTAACACACCTACAAAGGGGACCCCAAGCCGCCGTCTTTGTTCGCTATCGTCGCGTTAAACCCCGGTCTCCACTCAACGCCCGCCTTTTTTTGTACTGAAAATTCCTCAAAAGATTACGTCATTCAAAAAAGAGGCGTACGCTAGAAAAGGTTGAGAACTTTTTCTACATCTCAAGACTTGTAACGTCATTTTTAACCAATCGAATGGCTTTATTTGTTTTTAGGCCAATAGTGGTCTAGTATTACGTCATTTTAGACTGACCTTAACAGATCCTTAGTCTGTGAAACTTTACAGACATAATCTATCTTGATCAAGGAAATCAGGATGCTTCTAATGATTTTACGATTATGTACGATTATGATTATGATTATGATTATGCGGCTCGTTATCTCTTTGTTCGTGAAAGTGCACTCCGTCGGTCAGTAACTTTCCTCAACTGTCAACATTTTTTGTCCCAAGTTATTTATGAAAGGTTGCAAGATTTTTCTTTCAATGTATGTATCATTAAACTGTCTGCAGAGGGTAAAGATGCGTTACCGGGTGACGAAAAAAAAACTCATGCGGGAGGTCGGAGAAAACTTATTTTTAATTTTTTTTTCTAGGATGTGATGGTGTGTTTAATTTCAAAAACTACAATTCTTTTTTGTTACGATGTTTGGTTGTTTGTTTTTTTTTAATTTCAGAAATTCTCATACCCATTCTGAAGTTTATTATTTTTTGCGGCCGGGTGACCAAAAAATAATTCTCATCCGGCCGGTAACGCGGAAACGAACCTTTTTTTAGGGTTGGCCTAACTCGAATTTTATAGTTGTGATTTCCTTGAGAGATAGATCTAAAAATCCGGGAAGGGAGGGGGGGGGGTTACTTGGACAAAAATAGGTGCTGGGTATGTGCGGCCCTTAAGAGTCGGATTTTAAACCTTCTTAAGCTAATCTAAGGTTTTCAAAAACAAACAGGGATGAGGATATAATAGCGAGGTTACGCAACAGTATATTTAGGACCTTAGACGGTATAGGTCGGGCTGTACATAAATTTTCGTTTTCAAGTTTTGTTTAGACGAATTATGTACAGGACGTCTAAGGTCCTAAATATCGTCTTGCGTAACTTCTCTAATAAGTGTTAGTGCGAACACTCCCTTTTTGCTGTTGTGTTCACCGTTTACATACAGTCTTTTTTCTGGGATGAGCTCTCCCTCGTTATTTTCGTACTGTCGTTTCCTTTCATCGCACGATTATCTATTTATCGTGTCTATTGTTTTCCATCGAGCACTCGAGCATCGCGAGTCTTTTGAGGATATCTATGTTTTCCACATGACTTCTCTTCGCAAAGAAATCAGGAAAATCTTAACTGATGCCCACATCAGTCAATCAGTTCTTATTTTCCAAACTATTGTACCCCTGTAAAAAGCTTTCCAAGTTCAGTTTTTCTAAGAACAAGTTCCCCCTGCCCTGTTGGGTTCTCAGAAATTGTTCATTGGTTATGTTATGAGTAATTGTTAAAGTACGTTTTAATGTCTTCTTATGTATAAGAATAATGGTGCTTTATAAGAATCTTTTTTATTTTGCTTTATTTTTATTTTCCTTGTCTTACTGTCAGCGCTTTAGCATTAACAAGACGTTGTTAAAAGCTATCAGAGAAAAATACCGCTAAAAATATAGTAAATTTCGGTCATTCCATCAACACTGTCATTTTCCCCAATTTTTTCCCCGATAAACTACATTCGCTTTCCCATTGAACCTCTTGTGATGTAGTATATAGTGTGTATACCTCCTGTATCCTATCCGCTGGATGGATAGACCCGACTTTGACCATAAATATACCAAGAACTAACTCTTCGTTAGGAACAAGAGAATAAACATCTGAGCAAATTAAGCTGTTTTTTTGTCGTGCCAGCCACCAATGCGAATTCTCTCATTCGCCAGACGTTGCAGCAAACATTCTGATTTTCATTTCCAAAATGTGGTAAGCTTTGATATTGGACTTGTTTTGGCATGTCCTGGTTAGAATTAGACCTAAATATATATTTTCGTCTTTTTCAACAAAATTTCTTTGAAATTGTATGTACAATTAAGCAACAACTTTGTTGATTCTTTTAAAGAAACTATGACTAGCAAAACACATTAATGATACACCGGAAGTTATTAGGACAAATTAAACAGTCTTATGATTAAAATTTGATGAGCATAAAGTTCCCATAACACATAAGCTTTTTCAGTATTTTTGTTGCTTTCCTGCTTGTGCACGTTCGATCTTTAATATGATGAAAGACTGGAGGTTATGATGCAACGGAAAAGGAGAAGAGAAAGCTGTTCCAACCCATGAAATCCATTACGTAATCTTTGCTACGGAAACATCCCAAAAAGCCGGATGTTTGGCACTAGTTTTATTGTTAGAAATTTAATTTTACTCGAGCACGCATCACAAAAAAATGATACAATTTTTCCGGGACTTTTTTTAATGTTCTCATCCAATGTTATCTTTTGTTTTTTTATGTATTCAGGCAATCAGGGCTTTGTAAAGGTCGTCAAATTAATTTTTGAGGTTTCCTTTTCCGCCAATTACCTCAGAAGGACGTCTTTACATCTCTAAACACCCCATCTCTGTGACCCACTGGTTACCCCAGTGAAAAAAGCACAAATCGTCACCTCAAACATTGGAAAATCGCGCTACCGCCCACCCCAGTCGTTAAACAAAGAAATACAAAGAGCCACCCCATTGAAAATATAAAAACATCACCAGTTGACTCTACCCAGTGGGTTTAAAATTTTTGACTTTCACACCATTGGGCTTTTGGTACCCACCCCACCCACTGGGCGCATAGTCAGAGACAGGGGTGTTCCTAACGACACACTGACTAGAGGCACCCACTTCCTGTTCCGATCTTTGGCTTTCGCGTCACTGCGCGTGGTCACTTTCTTTTCTCTCCTAAATATCTTCTCTTTAGATTAAAATTTATTGATTCTGTTTTGCACACGCTGTACTTGTTTGCCTCTATTTTGTCTTCATGAGAATGTAGTTTTAAACAGACGGCTTGTATAATATATATTCTTTCTCTTTTCTTTCTATTTTAGGTTTCGCTCCTTATGGCGTTCCATTGATTGCAGATAAAACCATATTTTGTTTTACATATTCCTACTTATTTATATTAAAAATAATGCCAAATCTACTACCATTTATGAACACACGTGATTGATCTAAATGAAGCGCCAAAGCTTGAAAAATTCTGGTCGGCCATTTTCGCGCCGTTTTGCCTAAGCCAATCAATTTGCCGCTCGCCTGTATTTTCTCGGAACTAAATTTCGATGAATTGTACAAGAGAAAATCAAAAGAGAGTTTCGCTTAATAAGATAACATCTCATATAATTTAATTGACTGCTGATGATGTTTGTGGCTGCTTGCAGATCTATTTGGAAAAAGTAAAAAAATCCAGGCTTTGTAGTTTGTAGCAAAAAAAACAAAAACAAAACATACTCCAGTTTTAAACGTTCGTAGCTTACTCACTAAAAAACGAGGACAAACAATTTTCAAAATAAAAGTAAAATGGCGGACAACAAGGTCAGCTCAGCGGCTCACATTTTCATAGAAGACCAACAGCAATACTCTTCACAACATCTACAAAGACACCAAAGAAGATCAACTAAACGATGTTGCTTGAAGACAATCTGTGTGTTATTTGTTGGTTTTGTTCTGGTGATCATTGCAACTTGGAATTATAAACTTCAATTGCAAATTCGCAAAATACAAAGTGATGTCTATCAGCTACAGCAGGTACGACCCCCTTTTTATTGATTATTGATTGATTTATTGGTTATTGATTGATTGTTATTGATTTGATTGTTATAATTAGCTGTATTAGACATTAGAAATTTACATTTTGAATTCTTGCTATTTATGTTAGGTCTGTTTATGACTTTTCCTTAGCGATTTTAAAGCTTCAGCCAGGTAATTCCTTAGTTTGAAATATGTAAGTTGTAATACATGCAGGTACATTTTTATATCTTATAAACTGGTGCTCTATTTTTATCAAGTCATATCTATGTATGCATTTGTTTTTGTCTCTATGCGCTCTGTGTGTATCTATATATCACCTAAATCTATGTCCATCTCAATTATGATTATACCACAAATCACAACACATTCTATTTGTCAGCTTAAAAGCTTAAAACTATTGATTTTATCTCTTACCTTTTAGGTTATGATTTTTTTGTAGTTTTCTAGCAGGGGTAAATACTAAGGCCTTTTTTTAATTCGAGCCCTAAATCCTAAATGAAGGCATGGCAGATTTTTATTCCCCCCCTCGCCAACCAAAAAAAAAGTTATCGTCTGATCCCATAATTTCCATTTTCATAATTTATATTTCTTGTGAAAAAGTTTATTAAATTTATCATAGTTTTGAAAAAATGTAGATAAAAAGCCTTTCAATTCCCTGTCTTTTAAGCGATCTTGCATCGAGATTTCTTTAGTCTCTAAGTAAACCTTCCTGGAAAAATTAGAGTTCAAAAATAAAAAAAAGGACAAGGAATAATATTGACCAGATAAATAATAAATAGCCTCAATACCTCATTTCAAGGAGTGTGTGGTTTGATATTTTGTTTTTTTATGCATTTGCTATGTGAATATCGTTTGGAACAAGTTGTAGCTTGTAGTAGTATATCAAGAGTCACAACAAAAACACTCGTTTATAGCGTGTTTAACCACTCAAATGTTTAAGAGATCTTTTTTGTACAAGCTTATCCTATGCCTGGTTCAGAAAATCTTTTGTATAACATATTCAGGGCATGACAAAAATGTAGGAAACCGTGCAAATAAAGTCATGACTACTCTCCGTTCCTCTTCTTTGACCTCTTATCTGTATTTATGTGAAATCATCAAATCGTTCTGTTTGGTCAGAAAGGTTTTTTTTTTAATTGTTGATATGGATTTTGATGAAATCTCGTGACAGCACTCAGATCTTTTATATTTTTATGTACACACTTTTTTTATAAGAACCAGTAATTTTGAGCCGAGGCTCAGATTTTCTTAACTTTGATGCAGATTTTCTCAAATTTCCCACCCCACCATCAAATATATGCCTAAAATGCTTCCCTTCGTCTAAGCTTTCTTTACGAAAATTTAAATGCTGAAATTGTGAGTTTTTGGTAAAATCTATCACAATTTACGAGGCTCGATGTTCTTCTAAAGTTGTTCTTAAAAAAGAAAAAGAGTGCAGATGATAAAAGCTTTCATCGATTCGTAGGAGGGCTAACTCAACTATTGGTTTGTTGTAACACAGCAAAGTAATGTAATGGAATACAAAGATCTAAAATTTCTAAAACTTTGTTGCTGGGGACCTGAATTAAAACTGTTATCAAAATCTACTCTCATAGCCTTATTGATTTGCAATACTTCTTTCTCATTTGATTATTGTCAAAAGTTAAAGAACGACACTTTCCCAGTAGGCGCGGCATGTTGTTTTAACATCCGAATAACGTTATTTTGACGATAAAACAATGTTGGAATAAATTCTATTAGAAATTGCAAGTTCTAAAAATGGTTTAACGATAAAAAAATTTGGGTGGCCCTGATTCCTATCTATACCAGAAATTTTGATTTCTTCCCACTTCTGTGTGTATGAATTTCAACCCATTGGCATTGGTTAGATATGTAACAAATTCTGCCTCCCTTGCATGGAAGATTTGATTTTAATTTTATCTGTTAGCTGGTCTGTTTTATTTCCTTAAAAATGTTTTTTTATTCCTTACAAGTCAGTTCTTTTTTGTCCTAAGTACAATTTTATCAGATGACATATATATGATTGATATGCCAAAACAAATGTTTGTAATTAAAAAAAAAACTAATTAAAAGCTTTGTAGAAAAGTCTCTGAAATGTGTTTGGGCAAGCAAGTTGTACAATTTGATGCCTCGCTTAATTTGGTTTGTTTGACATGTAAACAAAGCATGTCATTTCGTAGGAAGGGGAGAAAAAGCACAAAATTTGATTCCCGAGTTAGTAGGTTTCGTGTTTGATAATCTGAACCTTTAGTAATATTTTGGAATACCAAAAAAATGATTATTTTAGTTTTGTGTAAGACGGTCAGCACAAAAAAACTAGTTTTATGATGACATAGTTTTATGACTCGACACTGTTTAAGTGTTTACCATAAAAACATACTCATCCTTTAAATCCTAAATGTAATTTAATGTTTTGAATTTACATACAAAACGATCCATAACTAAAACCACCTTCAACACATCCCCATGAGAAAAGAAGTACGCAATTTCTAAACTACCGTCCAACTTCCGGACCAAAATCTATCAGATCCTAACAGTGTAAAATGTTCCAAACAACTAACCCTCCCTTACAGAGCATTTCTCGGCCATTCTACTTAAGTTTTAGCAAACATGTCTCCAAATTTAATACTATTGCAGTGAAAAGCCGGAAACGCCAACCTTTAAGCTTGAGTGTCCTCCATTACTACACCGAGACAAGTCTCACTTTCAAATGAACTTCAAATAGATCATTTTTGTCGCTAATATCAAACTCATTATATCTACGTTTTTGTTGTCAAAGCTAAACTACAATTAAATTAACTTCAAAACACTTGTCCATATCCGTCTATCCTGTTCATGATTAGAGCGCAATAAACCATTTGTTCAAATGCTATGATTTTCCTTTAATCATCCTGAAATGTTTTTCTCTCAACTCTTTTGACATTAAACTGTCTGCCTGTTTTTGGTCATTATTAAAAACTAATATATATTTCCTATATTTGAAAGTCTACTAGAGAATATACTAAAAAGTTGTGTCTTCTGCGTCCTTAACTTGTAAATCGAATCAACTTTTTTCTCGTCCAATGTTCTGTCTCAGTAACACGTAATCTGTCAAACCAACCAACCGAGTTGAACAAACGAATCTAAGAAAAATTAGCCAAATGTACAAAAATTACATCTCCTCTGCTCTATTTATACCAAAATTCTGTTTCGTTTGAAAATTCCCTTCAGTACATAAGTGTATCCCCCGCAATAAGATTTAGTAACATGACATCATTATGGGATTTCCCTCATCTAAAATACCTATCATTTATCTTTTCAGATCTCAATTGCCCAACCGGTTGCTAAGAAACCAAATACAGGTAATTTCTTAGTTTACTTAGCGAGACAAACTTTCCGAAAAATGGGAAAAATCAAACGACGATATAGTAAGATGGGGAGAAAAATCACAAAAAAACACGACTCTGTACACAGTCTAAATGAATAGCACACTTTCCGCAGGCTAATTAATTCAAACTACAGTTATAGATAAAAAATTTAAAAGTTTATGCAGTCAACCCTGGGCTGATCGTTGGACATGTATGTTGCCCTTTGCAGTGAAGGATTTTAATAACCACTACAAAATAGTAAAGCCTAGCAAGATGATTTGGTACTCCATTTTAGATTTGAGTTTTAAAACTGTCCTTTATTCAAATAATTGAGTACGGACTTTGCTACAATTTTCATATGAGAAATCTGACGATCACGGGAATGAAAAGTATATATTGATAATATTTAGTTAATACTTATTAATTAGATAAATTATTGGCTTGAAAATGTACATTAACACGACTCTTGTTTTCTTTAGCATATTTGAAGTCCAAAAGGGTTGTACGCACCTCAGGCAAGGTATGAATTTATTTTTTGAATTTTAAAAGTAGTCGAGCCGTGATATAGGTTGATCCTCACTATAATCCCAAACCCTAAACTAGGTAGATTTAACAGATTCATTACATTACCAGGTGGGACCGCCTTACCGGACCCACCCGAAAAGTAAGTCCAAAAAATCGCTCCCAGTGGAAAAAGACCCGTCCCTGTCTCTTTATTAATCCCTACTGACAAAAGACTTCTACTGGGTTACTGAGACATGGGTGTATTGGGTTCTTGAAATGGTAGGTTGTTGTGAGAAAAGTTAAAGGACATTCTGTAACCTTTAGGTACCAAAGTATACCTATACCGATAGTATACTCTTTGAAGATTGTCTGTTTTGCCGTAAATTTCCCGTGAAGTTGTCTCTGCCACCTCAATTTCAACATCCGCGCTTCGCCAAACTTGTTTACAATAATTTAAAAATCTCAAACTAGAAATTGCGACCCTTTACCGAAATGAACGCTTGAATTTTCCGTAGGTATTGGGTCGGTGTACGGGCAAGTTCAGATGAAAATGAAAAAGACCCATTGCTTCCTTGTTTTAAACCTGACTACTCTTTGGGCGTTTCCACAAAAGAAAAGCGTACACAACCTGTTGAGGGTATTCATGATATTCATGACGTAATTGATAAGCATAAAACAATAAATAGAAAAAACATTACGTAAACATTTGGCCGCCATTATTTGTGGCATAAATCAGACTCGTTAAACCATTTTGCATTAAAACTGGGGGTTCACAGGAAAGAAAGCTTAATATCTTAATAACTTTTCAGTAAAAAAATTAATGCTTTTGTTAAAATCTATTGCAAATAATTAAAGAGCTTGAATAATAGAGTTTTTGCTTTGTTTTTAAGTACTTTATTGCATGAAAATTTTGCGGTTTTGCGGTCGAGTTAAAATTAAAATGACACGAAAAACGTATTTGGAGCTCTACCGCGAAATTAAAATGCCGCTATTTCTTAATTACATTTCTTAGCAAAAAGCCGCGAAAGTAATTTATCCGAGAAAAAAAAATTTAAAACACGGTGAAATACACTTTTTCTCTTGGATACCGCGAAATTAAAACGCCCGCGAAATTAAAATGCAGTGAAGTATTTGAACTTGTATGTTGATCTTTTTAATTTTTTTCCGGGGGTCCTTGCTTGAAAACACTACAGTACGCGAATGTGTTTGCCATAAGTTAGAAAACCAAGAAAACATTATGGATGTTACGCCTTACGGTAGCGAAAACGATTGCGTCATAAATATCATGAATCTACATTTTCTGGAACCATTTTCCGAATTTGTATTTGCGGTAATGCTCGGTTAATTGATCGAAACTACATTATTCGAAAATGTAATCTGAATGTTTCAAATATCTCATTTTATTCTGTAGGTGTTTCCTGCGATTCATTTGGGAGCTGACGATGGGAAGATTAATCGACCAAACTCTCCGCCATGCACTACTAATGGACAGAACGATAGTAAGCTTTCTAAGAGTAAATCGAATATCAAGCGAGTTTCACCCCAACAGTTCAAAAGCGTATAATGGGGATTACCATAAAAATTTAATACATTTTCCATCCCAAAAAGAGGTTCTGTAATTGGAGTCCGCATTTGGTTCGATTGGTTTGGTTCCGCGATTGGTTTGGTTCGATTGGTTCGGTTCGCTTACGATCAAATCATCAATTGAATGAGATCAATGCTGATCGAAACTTTATCAAATTCTTCTAAATCTTTTTGTGTTAAATGAACGTCTTTTGTTAATTATGAGATTCATAAAGAGACGTTATAGACGTCCGTACGTTTCACCAGGCAAAGTAGTATATAAACTGTACATAAATCCGATTAAGGATTATACGAAAAAAGATTTTGACTGGGGCGATTTTGTACCGGGTGTCCCAGAAAAATGTTTCGGTGTTTGGCGGCCTCCTGGAGCCGAAAAAAAGTTTTTTGATAAATATTTTTATTTCATTGGAAAGCGGAAAGTCTAACTTAAACTTTGAGGTATAACTTTTTAAATTTGGTTCAGTATTCACCAAGTTAAAAGCTTTTTAAGACAAATATCGTAGTTCGAAAAGTGTAAAAAAAGGGGTATCAAATTTTACACAATTAATGACTTTGACCATAGTGAAAAATCGGTTTTGGAATTTGAAGATCAAACCTTTTGTTTTCACCTTCTTGACATTTTTAAGAACAGACTACTTTTTATAAATATTTTTTAGTTAATTCTATCATGGGAACTCAATGAAGCATGATGGGCCTTAAAAAGATGTGGTAAAAACGTTAATCATGTACTTTTTACAAAAATGCTTAATCTCGATGGGGAAAAGAGCTTTTTCCGTCGGATGTTTTCTAAAGTACTCACAAAAAGCTGTGTCATTTAGACTTTTGCGGAAAATTTTTCTCATCCAATGCGTGAAAATGATGAGTGGAAAACTGACGGAAACCACTATTTTCAAGATTTTGAGACAAAGAAGCTGTTACAAAAGTTTTACGCAAATCTATTTTTAGTTCAAAAGTAGACACGTCATCTGAACTAAAAATTTGAAACCCCTAACCCTAACCCTAAACCGAATTTGAAAAGTTATAGCTAAAAATTTAAGTTAGACTTTCCTCTCTCTAATGAAATAAAAGTATTAATCAAAATGTTCGGCGCCAGGAGGCCGCCAAACACCGAAACTTTTTTCTGGGACACCAATTCGTACATTTCACGTGCTAATTAGGCAGGTCCTTACGTAATCTCGTTAATGCTGTCCTAAAATAACACTTTTTTTATTTTCTCTATCTCAGGAGTCATGAAGCTTTGGAAATTAGATCAACAAAATGTCAACGGTGGAATGGTGTATGACTCTTCTACTGGAAAAGTGACCGTCCCGCAGGATGGATACTATCATGTTTACGCGCAGGTAATAAATTTACTAACATTAGAAAGTCCTTATTTGACCAAAGTCCCAATTTTCAGTCGTAGCTCCTGACCACTTATTCGTTTTGAGCTTTAAACAGGATATTTTCAACTTAAAGAGCAAAGTGTTAGTTTTGATGGAAAGAAATTTCTAAAAATAATGAGTAAATGAGGAGTTAAAGAAGCATTCAAGAAGTGCCAAAATGTTCTAAAAGTATACTTTATGAGATTTTGTTTTGTCAATATTTAAGCAACAAAGTAATCAGCTTTGTATTTTTTAGGTACGTCTCAGGCAAGATGCTAAGCTGCCAACATTTGCAATTATTTCCATAATGGTCGGAGGGAAAGAAATTGTGTCGGCTACTTTGAATGATACCATTCACACTCAACGTATCGCTACTCTTGTGAAATTGAAACCTCAGGATACAGTCTACATCCAGATGGGACTGAGCAACAAACCCTTTCACTGTTTTTCCAAAAAGATTTTCACTTATTTTGGATTGTATTTAGTTTCCTAAAGGCCTCCGAAAACCGGCCAACAATATTGGTCAACATTTCGACTTAACATCCACTTAATGAACATTTCGAAATGTTGGCCGCATGTTTTTTTTCAGAAAAATACGTCAACGCAAACCGTACGAACAAATCGGTTGAAAATGTGGGCAAACATGTTGGCCGGTTTGCGCCCCACTTAGGGGCTCAGTATACAATCCAATTCTTCGAATTTGAAGACCAAATTTTAACTAAACATTCCTTGAAAGATTTAGCAAAAGTCTGCGCTTATAGATTTCTTTTTCATGAATTCCTTCATGAGTTATTGAAATTTTAATTACAATAAACCAGCCGAGGCTGGAAGGTCAGCCAATATAGCTTTAATAAGTGGGCTAACAGATGTACTAAAACAGAGTAAACTAAAAATGTTGAATAATGCACAAAATGTGAAACCTTCGACCTTCGATCACTTGATTTATGCAATGTCTATATTTACTAAAACATAGCTGCCCTATTCATGAATAAAAATGTTTAAAACAAGCCTGAGAGATCTTTCTAATCAGTTATATACATTTTTTCTGTTGGATATAGCCAATGCTGTATCTGACCAAAGTGTTATACTAGAAATAAATAAAAAAATTGCCAAATTGTTAAAACCAAAAAAGTTTTCATCAAATCTACATAGAAACTGTACTTTAGTATAATTGATAACATTTCAATAATACTTTGTCATAATTCTCTGCAGCTCCTAAAATTTGTAACTGACCACCAAGCTACAAACTTTAAGTCACAAACCGCAGAAAACTCCAGAAAAACATAGTTTGTGCCTTGTAACTTGAAAAATACTTTGATAACTAACTGTGCAAAATACTTTGATCTTTATCAAATTTCTAAAGCAGGAATGATTGACAGGAGTGACTTGACCAAATTCCAATAATACTTTGTCCCCATTCTGGTGCACCTAATAGAAATTGACCGCCATTAATAATTAAGCTAGTTACAAACCGCATACTCCAGAAAAACACAACTTGCATAAAAAACTTTGCGAAAAGTAGTTCAGTCTTTATAAAATTTCAACAGGAACTGTATTTTAGTATACTTAATCAAATTCCAGAAACCCTTTGTTTTCTGCAATTCCAATGCGATACGTAAAAACTGGCGGCTATTCTGTCGAAGCCAAAATTCAGCAAGGTCAGAAACTGTAGGAAACAGCAAAAATACGATTTGCGTCCAGAACTGCGTGAAAAATTGTTCAGCGAATCTTTACATAAATTCAACACAGGAACTGCTTTTTAGTATAATTGATCAAATTCCAAAAGCAGTTTGTCATAATTTCCTGCAATTCCATTAAAAAAGAAATGTGACTGATCATTATCCCACTTGCACTTGAAGCAAAAACGCGCCGTCTAGAAAAACACAATTTGCATCCAGTCTTTATCAAATAAATTTACACAAGAACTGTATTTTCGTATACAAGGTATGTAATCTACCATTTTAATTTTATAAATCCAAAACCAGTTTAATTTTACACATTTGTAAAATACTGGTTGTTGATTATTATTCGAGTTTATTATATTTTACGTAAAAGGTACAGAATAATCATTTTCTTTTTGAGGCATAGTCAAAAAAACTGACCATATTATATAGGGATTAATTTGACTACTGTGTCAATAATTGGGCAACATACAATCTTACAAATCTTACTCAGTTCAATTATAGAGGTCAGATTTCAGAAGGTTCAGCAAAATGTTTTAAAGAGTTCATTTATTGTTTTCAACCACCGTTAGAAATGGGGTACTAGTTTCACACTCATGTATGATGTCCAATAGGTTTTCTACATCAATCTGATTCAATGGACTTTCGTTTCGATGGCGAAGTCGACGTTTGTGAGGTGATGCTGCATTACTTTTTAGCGTCAAGCTTTTACTCGATTCTTGATTTTCCATGGTTGATAATAGTTTTGTCTTTTCAGAAAGATTGTCACGGCTGTGAGAAGTGTTGTCTGTCTCTGTATTTGGAGCTGTAATCACCACTATAGGAGTTGAACCCCTTGGACTCGTTTGTTCTTTTAGACTTTTTTGTTTTCTCGGACTTGTTTGTCCTCTTGGACTCGTTATTCGTCTCAGATTCGTTTGCCCTCTTGGACTGGTCAAGGATGTATTTGAAAGACTTTTTGATAATGGTTGATTTGAAGGGTTTCTTTTGTTTGCAGAATGACTAATTAGTAAAGGTAGTGAATGTCTTTTTTGCTTCAACTTCTTAGGTCTGCATTTGTCATCTGTCACCTTTTTTGACCAATTTGGCAATGTATCTGATCGTTTCATTTTTGGATGTATTTGCTGGTTACCCGATCGGTCGGTAGGTAGGTTATTCTTTGGTGTTGGTGTTATTGGGTTATGGTGTGGATGAGATGGGTAATGGTGATGGTGGAGCTGGTGGGAAGAAAGGGATTGGAGCTTTAGGTTTTGGATTTGTAAAAGTTGTTCTGTCGGAGAAGGGCTTCTACTATTGTGGTTATAATCACTCTGGGTAGAAGATGGACGACCAAAGGATTGGGCAAAGGGACATGATGTAGTCTTAAACACTGGTGACTTTATTGGTAGAGATGTAGATTGCATAGAACTTGATCGCCCTCGAGGGTTAGAGGAGGCACCCAAACGAGTAGGTGAAGGGCTTCTACTAGGAAATATTGTGAAAGTTGAACTTCTACTGGTTCTTCTAGGGCTAGGGTTGGGAGAGCAACATTTTGGGCTATCTACTTCCTTAATAATGTGTTTTTTGGTATTACATTTGGGGCTACATGGTAAGGAACGAATGGCATATTTATGTGACTTAGGTGGGTGGTAGTGGTCTTTCAAAAGAAAACTAGAGGGAAATGGGAGGTCTGGTTCTGAAATGGAAAGTTTGTTACCATTTTTATTTGTTTCAGGGTCACTGTTAATTTCAGTTGTTAAGGGTGATGGTACCCAACCATGTTTACGGCGACGAGTATCACTTTGATGCCTCACCACAGGTTGCCCCCCATTCTTTAGATGTTCAACATCGTCATCGTCAAAAGATTCGATTTCCCAGCGAGGAGAAGGATGGTGGCCGCCGTTTCCATTGTTGTGATGATTGTAACCGTTAGACTTTGGGTGATGGCTATTCATGGCTGTCGGTTTTAAAGAGACTTCACCGGTTGATGTGCAAGATGTAGTGTCTGATGTCACTGATGGTGAACCAATCTCAAATTTTGGCCACTCTAAAATGATTTGGAAGTGATTTTGATTATCATACAGATTTTAGTCTATTTATTTATATTCTACAGTAGACTCTCCATAACTCGAACACCCAAGGGGAATCGAAAATCGTTCGAGTTATGGAGAGTTCGAGTAATAGAGAGTTTGAAATTTTTGCAAAATCTTTCTTAACTGTAATTCATGGAATGAGTTGATGGAAATAAATCAACATAAAAGGGGTTGTGGAACGATCGTCCCTGTTTATATTTTATTTTATTTATAGTGATATACAAAACTCCAAAATTGTGTAATCCTGGAAGATACTTAATAAATTTCGACTAAAATTTTTGAAATTAATAAAATCCGATCGTTCGATAAGGTACCGGTGGAGAAGGTTTGTTTGGACCCGTATGTTTTGACCGTCATTAGGGAGGTCAAGTATCCGAGGTGGTAAATCACGACGACGAACAGATCTTTTTCTATACAGGATGGTACGGGTAGCAAGGTAGATATAACATCTCCTTTGTTCTAGAGAACGAACATTTTCACGATTTTTCGTTCTAGAGCCGTCTAGCCTTGGTTCTAGAAAATACAGAGGCATATTTGCTGCAACCAAAATTTTCGTCAAAAATGCTGGGGGCTGGAATTTAATAAAATTTTAGGGGGTACCTTTGATTTCAGGGTACCTATTTTCTCATTGTAAGGTCCGGGGGCTGAAGAAACCTTCAGTAGCAAAGGGCAATCACAATCCATCAAGCACAAGCAAAAATAAATTTAGCAAATTAAATAAAAGCCTCAATCACGGCGATCTGGTATCGGATTCAATTTTTAACAAAATGTTACATTTTTCAATGATAGCAGTATGTAGGCATTAAGTTTTTGTTTTATCCTTTAGAGATTAAGAATATGACTATGTGGTGGAAATTTGAGTATTCTAGCGTTATCCAAACTGGAATAATCGGGATTCCGATTTTGAGGGATCTAGACCGGGATAAGGCGGGATAGAGAGGGATCTTGAAAACGAAAGTACCCGATTTTAAGAGCTACATGTATAGAATCAGATTGATTCTTTTAAATTTCGTTCGTATCCAATCTAACCAGTATTGCTGCAGTCTTAGATGGCTTAACAACCGTTAAGATCAATATTATTCCAAATTAGAAGATTAAAGATTATAGGAGTTAAGATTCAGACAAAGATCACCGTGGGTCAGGATTCCCCTCCCTCCCCGCCGGATTACCAACGCTCAAAGCTGGCAACAATGAAGTTTTGGAAAAACTGAAACCCCTGTTATAAGCTGATAATACAGATTATATCTGGGGGACCAGCATGCCTGAGTATATTTGTATTTTTATAACAATTTTTACTTTAATCGGATTAAGTTTTGCGATTCCGCTATTTTTCGCCTTTTTCTAGTGAATTTGTCTCGCAAAATCGCTTGGGATCGTTGATTTGGGAAATTTAATGCTAATTCATCAAAAAAGGTTAAGAACACGTGATTTTTGGTAAAACAGCTAACTCAAATTGAATCAAACAAAAAATGTTAGAGTCTTACTAAGCTCGGGAAAATTAATCCGTTTAAACACATTTTTGCTAAACTTCAACTTTTTCTCATCACCGATGACGTCACAGGCCATAAAACCTATGCCAAAAAGTATGCTTACCACCTTTTATCATTTCGATTGTTCAGCTCAGCATCGAGATGAAACAGTAGCATTTATTTAACTAGATTGGATAGTTGGAAATAAAGCGATTAGGAATTCGGATTGTTGGCTATGGTATGGGGCCATTTTTTTGTATCATTTTGAATATTTTTGCAAGATAAATTCTACTGCTTTGATTTATTTCATGCCATAATGAGAAAAGTAGGTTGAACAGAACATTAATTATTGCTAAATACATTTTTGGCCCAGCGCTTAGCGTACGGGCCTTTCATTAGCACTGCGCCCGGTGTAAGTGTGTAAGTAAGTGTGTAAGTGTGTTACCCACATGGTAGACGGTGTTCGCTTCTAATTACAGGCTATTGCCAACGCTCCATATTCAGTTATTGAGGAGATAAAAACTCGACATAACTCCTTCCCGTTTTCAAAGTTTTATCTCCTTAATAACAATAACGGTATTTCCTGTTTGTTTGGAGTTATGAAAGATTATTCAAGATGGCTACCAAAGCGAGCGTCGTCTCAGTGT
>JAUJPO010007125.1:0-20196 GCA_032270745.1 Tiaropsis multicirrata | reverse complement strand
ATAGACAGAGCTCCAGGCTTTTAGGCCTTTCTCTTGGTCTATAGGCTTTCATATGTTTGGCCAATAATGATCCCCCCGAGATTTGTAAACAATCTTCTATAGGGTGTACGCATAGATTTTTATTTAACAAAAGAAATTTAACAATAAACATTTTAATCTTCTAAAGCGGATTGGTCGACGCAGTTTATTGTTTTATTATTAGAAAATCGTAATGCGCATGTGCAGTAGTTCTCGCTGTTTTATATTAATTTTAAGAGCAAAGCGCATAGTCCGAAGAGAAGGTTTTTACGCTCTGAACAAAGCAAATTGTGACATAGCCTAGAGATCTTTATGTACATTTGTAAGTCGTCGTTATGCTCTAAGCATGGCGTGATATGGCAGTGTTTTACCTGCTGAAATAATATATTTTCAACTGAGTCATTCTCTGCTGTCTAATTTGTGTGTTTATCGGCCCACAAGTCGATGGCCGATAACAACCTTGTAAAGATATTTTGCATTCAATTCAAAATCACTGATCGTAAAAAACAAAAAGTACTATGTGATGGATTTGTTTGTGATTTTTTTTATCCAGACCCCATCTGGTAATTTAACTTTTTTTAAATGAGATGAATGAGATGTTTAATATGTTTCAACCTCCCTAAATCTTAATTTTTAGGGTTGTCTTGACTCTTTTAAAACTGTGTATATTTTTGTATAAACAAGAGAAGGGGTAAAAAGCCCAAGATCCGCAAAATTAAATTCTCGCAAAGATTTGTACCCTTAAGGTATATATGTATGTAATATAACCTAGAGAGCTCAAGTACAAAAACTAATGTTAGACCTTTGATACTTAAAAAATCAAAGAGTTTTATTTCATGGTAAATGACATGACAAATTTTTATTCAGGACTCGGTGCATGCATATTATGGGAATTTAGTCCCTGTTAAGGACAAAAAAGGGGAAACAATGAACTTTTATTAGCAACTTTTTAATCTAATGAATTGTGAGATAAATATTGTGCTGTTTTCTTTTTTAGCCAAATGATATCACTTGTAATGATAGAGGTGGACCTATAAGTCAGTTATCTATAATGGCCTATTCCTCCCTTAATTCCATGTCTTCTATGGACTTAGTTGAAGATGTGTCACTACAAGGTTTTGATGAACATTTTGACCCTCCGGCACCGGATGTCTATGAATGTCCAATCTGTCTTTTGGTCCTACGTATGCCCATGCAAACAGAGTGTGGTCATCGCTTTTGCAAAAGTTGTATCCTGAAAGTTATAAGGTAATCTTTTAAAAGAAAAAAAATTGCTTCTTTTGCTTACATATTTTTAGACTTTTTTTGCAATTGCTATTATAAATTATTGCCTCTTGTGTAAGTCAACTTTTCTAAAAAAATTAGCTAAACCTTACAGTAACTATTTTGTTTAATTTTTAGAGAAGGTAGGCCAAATTGTCCGATTGATAATGAAAGATTGAGTGAAAATCAGGTATGTTATATTGTTATGTATCTTCAGGCGTAGTGGTATGGTGGTTATCGTACTTGTCTTCCGTCCAGGAGGTCCAAGTTCGATACTCACCGTGTTACTGCGATTCGCTTGGCAAGTGAATGTACCTTCGCCCGGGTCAACCCATGCCATGTGAGGAAAATTGGGTACCATAACTCTGATACAAGAGTATGGGTAGATATTCCAGACATTGTGGTGTGCGGCGGTACTTACGAGGTTCTACACCTGCGAGAACAGTAGTTCTCCCGTGTAGATCGAGTGTCTCTGTATACGCCATGGCTCTGCGGCTCGCAACCGTAGGGTTGCAATGTCTGGCAGCGCTGAGATTCCTACTCCCTAGGGGTAGGACCCATTCCGAGACATTATATATCTATGTATCTTCAGCATTTAGGAAAATATTTTCCATAGAATCAGCATCTATCAAAAATCACAATTTGGAATTTTGTGCACAATATATAATGATATCATGTTATTAAAACTCATCTTACCATTTCTTCTGACCTTATGGTCTGACAGGGATGTGCTAATAGGATTTAAAATTTTTTATCCCTACGTGGATAAATCATTTGCACAAAATCGAGAAAAAAAGGGACTCTGAGTGGGATTCGAATTCCAATTTTTCCATTTTTGTGTTTTTGCGACCCTACCAGGAATTCATGTGAGCCAAAAAAGCCACCCTGACCAGCAGCACATCCCCCATTTTTTAATTTCACGAAGCAAAATCTTGATCACATCAGATCGGTAGGTGACTAATACAAATATGGTTTCTGTTTTTTCTTACTTGATAGGTATTCCCTGACAATTTTGCCAGACGTGAAATCCTCAGTCTACATGTTCGCTGTCGAAACTTCAAGCAATATGGTTGCAAATGGCACCAGGAGCTGAGACATATAGATGTAAGTTCTATTTCCTATTGAAAAGATGTTGTTAGAGAGCTAGGATTTATTCAGCTTTTAACACATCTGAGAAGTCCTATCAGAAATGTTGACTCGCAGCTGTATATCATGTCACATAGTCAAATATACCTAGAGATATCCTTTAAATTCTCCAAAGTACCAAAGTTCAAATGATGGAAATTTATATTCAACGCTAAAAAGAAAATATGCTTACTGTTTTCGCCTTCGGATCTTCTGCATTATTATGCCTTGAAATAATTACAACAAATTATAAATGTTTATTTTTTTTAAATAAAAAAGGTCAAAAATCCTTTGTAAAACCATGTGTTCCGTCAACACTTACTATCCTACTACTACTGTACTATTCATGTGTTAGAATTTCATTGATATATAATTATGGTACCATTCATTATTGTTTAAAAAAAGTACCTTGACGTCAGTCTGGATAAGATAATATAAATTTCCAAATATGGGAATGGATCTGTATGACTCATGTTCGTTTTAAAATCACCTGAATTATTGAATAAAACCTTAGAACAAAACGAAGGAGAGTTTTCGACTTGACCATGGAGAACCAAAAACAAACACAAAAACAATAAAACGTAAAAACAAGATCAATTGGACTTTTGTTTTGTTCAAAAGAGAAAATGTTTTGTTTACAACCTAAGATGTTTAAATGAGGGATTTTATTTCCTGAGGCTTCTCAAAAAGTTGGTATAAGTTATTTAAAAAAATGGTACCCATCAAAAATAATCATTAACAACTTTTCTTTTTAAAGTTGATCAAACTGTTGATTCTCTTTACTCGTGATGCTATTGTTTATTTAGATTCTTTCTTTGTTGTTCCTTTCTTATTTTGAATTACAAAGAAAAGAAATATTTTTAACTTAAAATAATGATCAATTGTTTAGTAGGTAATTCCCGTACTTTTCAAAATAAAAACATGAATCAAAATTAATTAAAAAAACCAAACATTTGAGGGTAAGCAAATGAAGAGAAGACAGGATGGCAAGAGCTAGTAAGGAACCCTGCGAAAATGATGAAAAGAAAACTTCTAAGGTACACAAAATTCCTCTTATTTTACTTATATTCACTCATTTCCCTTTACTTAGGCACATGTTGAGAGTTGTGATTACAGTTTCACGCCTTGTACAAACAAATGTGGAAGAGATATCCAAAGAATCCATTTGAAAGACCACTTGGAGAATGAATGTATCCGAAGAATCGTCGAATGCAAATACTGTGGCATCAAGATTGTCTACAGCCAAGTTGGAGTATGTTTTAAGGGCCATTATCACTAAACCCACCCAAGCACACCCAGCCTATGAAAGGGGTCTCTCACCAATTCAGACAAAGTTAAAGGGACCACCTACTTAAAAATCAATTTAAGGGGTTCACCAACTCGCAAACCTCGATTTAAAAGTAGACAACCCATAAAATCAATTTGAGTGGCTGTCAACTCACAAAAATCTATTTAAACTGTCTCAAAAAACCTCAATTTTAATGGAGTTAATTACTCGAAAACCCCAGTTTGAGGAGAAAGACAATAACGACATCTCAATTTAAAGGCAGACAACCACTCGAAAACCCCAGTTTGAGGAGAAGATCGCAGTAACGACACCTACAATTATTTCTTCGAATACTCTTCGAATACTTGATTTGGAACCTAGTTGTTATTGTCCTGCTTTGACTTCTTCAAGACTTAAAGACTGGAAGAATATTGACAGGAAATTAAAACTTACAAATTGTCTTGTAGCAGCCTACAGTACCATAACCAGTGATTTTTGTATGTTTCAGGATCATAATGGAAATTGTACCAATTACCCTGTCGTTTGTCCAAACAATTGCGGAATTAAACTAATCAGACAACAGGTGAGACATTTATTGATGATGCCACATGTCTTTGAAAGGGGAAAAGACCGCCCAATAAAATACTTCTGCTCTCTTTTGTCGTTTTTTCCCGATTTTATATAAGAACTCTCTGTAGCACAAGAACTTAAAATGTCAGGTTGTCTTTATGTAATGATAGATAGGCTGCGTCATAATCTCCTTTGTTTAGAGCGGAAACTCCTTCTCTGCGAAAAGCATAAGAGCATGGAGCTGTCTATTGTCTCTATTGTGTAGACTAATGATAGACTATTCTTCATAAAATATATCATTGAAAGTAAATACGCTGGTCTAGAATTATATATACTTTTTTCTTATAAATTTTTTTTGTTAAAAACCAATGGGAAATTCCATCTCAAAGTCGCAGGGAATTTCCCGTTATGATATAAATATTTGATGAGTTATGAGGTGAAGTGGGAAAGTCCCGTTCGTGCTACAATCAACCTATGAAGCTGTATAACTTTATGCTAGTATTTGTTAATAAATAATGGAAAGTCCCAGATGGCTATAATAGGTTTTTCAGAAAACTTTTCCAACTCTTTTTTTTCATGAATTGTAGAAAGTAGTTTGTGGAGCAAGACATCGTTCCTAGCTAAACCTGAAAGGGATAGGAATTATTCGATTCGTTAAGATCGATTTTGTACAAAATAATATATTTTTTATCTTTTTTTTTTAAACAGTTAAAACAGCACATGGAAGCAGACTGTCCGAAATTGATATTGAACTGTCCGTATAAAGATGCTGGATGTGATTTTAAAGTATGTTCATTATCTTTCGATCGACTGTACTGACCTTTGTGTGTACTGCAACATTTAAATATATGTGTTTTGTCCTATATAATAAACTATTTTTTTCGTTCTATTTTGTCTTGAAACTGCCAGTAGAGTAATGTGTTATAAATAGAATAACAAATAGAATACGAGCACTTTCTTAATATACATTGTGGTGTGGTATTTTGTTCAGGAGATGAATGTTTAGCGATGGTTTATTTTGTATTTTTCTCAAACTTTAAAATTCCCCTTATTTATTTACTGCAGGGTCCAAAAATGGATGTTGAAGAGCACATGGTTGATGGAAAGACAGATCAAAAACACATGACCCAAATGTTGGGCACCATCAGAATGCTCACCAAGAGGGTCAATGACCAAGAGGAAGAAATGAAGAAAGCCAAATCAAAACTTTCATCGCATTCTTCAGACCCTGAAAAGATGGACGTTGATTCTTATTATGTAATGGATACGAGAGATGGTGGTGGTGGTGCTTCCTCGATGAAAGGTTTATCGCCAAGAGATGTAAGTTCAATGTCTGTTCGTTTGTTTGTTTGGAGGTTATATGGGGACATGCCAATTAGTGACCACTCAAATTTTCCGCTTAGTAAAGTTTCTTAAACGAGTGTAGAGAACAAAGCATCGAGACAAAGATTTGTCTCTTTTATTTAAGCGATTTTTAGAAAACGACGTGGTCTCAAATTGGAAGATTGATTATATATTTGTTCAACCTCCTCGCATTATGTTATCTCTTTATCCAATTTTCGCAGTATATCCAATGAATTTTGAATTGAGTTAAAAGCCTGCTACCTGTCGAAACCAAACTAAGATGTGTATATGATAACTGATGATGGCGTAAGCCGAAAAGCTTTTTATCTTTTTAAGAAAGATATATTTATTGAATCACAAAATGGCGAAATCTTACCAAAGATATTCCATTCCTTTGTGTTCTTAGAATAAAGAATTCGCTGCAAAAATCAAAGATCTAGAAATCAAACTGACACAAAGTCGAACGGTGACGGAGATGTGTCGAAGTGAACTGAAGCAAAACAAACTAGATACCGACTCGCGAATCGAGAGCCTTGGAAAGCAAATTCAAGAACAAAACAATGCGATTGCTGAAGTTGGTGCAAGAGTAGCATGTGGCTCTTTCACCTGGCGAATCACGAACTTCGAACATTTATTCCAACAAGCGAAAAACCAAGAACTACTGGCGATTCATTCCCAACCTTTCTATACATCAGTACCAGGTACCAGTCCCCTTCGAATTTCAACGCATTGTTTTTTTGTTTTTTTGTTTTTTTTGAAGCAATTGTATGCTTAGGGCCCGAACTCACTTCCATTCTCAAGGATTTGTTAATATGTGACCCGGACCGTCGATTTGGGCGGGGCTCGAACACACGACCTTTCTATTTGGAAACCAGCGCTCTACCACCACATCGGCCACCGCTCCCCACCTTTTACTATTCCTTACATCTCAAGAATATATTCAAGAAATTTAAGACAAAGATTTTCGAGCTTGAAGAAAGATTTGTCTTGCTTTCGTAAATATATAAAGCTCTATTCAAAAAAGGAACATACCATATCTCAAGAATAGGTTTTTAGAATAGGTGTCTAAAAAAAATAAAAGAATCCAACATAATATATCTCAAGAATAAAAGGAGAACTTGTGAATACCTTGTACTCAATTTTGTTCAACGTCTAATTTCCCTCTTCTTTGTTCGTTAGGGTACAAAATGTGCTTACGTGTGAACCTCAACGGAATCGATTCAGGTGCTGGCACTCACGTTTCCATGTTTGTCCATTTGATGCAAGGTGAATTCGATTCCATCATTTCATGGCCGTTCTCAAGTGGTCTTGAGCTGACCATCATGGATCAAGACACTCCAAGCCCGGCCCACGTCAAAGAGGAGCTATTTGCCCGCCCAACTTTACAGGCGTTTTTACGTCCTAAAACGCCCAGGAATCATAAAGGTTATGGTTACGTTGAAATGATACCACACACTACGTTACGGGAGAGAAACTACGTACGAAATGATACGATGGTTGTTAAAGTCAAAGTCAAACAAACGTAACAAAGGAAATCGAAGTTTATCGCTGTTTTTGGAACTACGGTTTCTAAAAAGTTGATATATAAACATGTTTTCATTTGTTTGTGAAGTTTTTTTCCAATTTTAAAATTCAAAAAGTGATTTTAAAATTAATATCGAAGAAATTAAGTGAGGGATTGGATGATTGTGTATCGACGACTATCGCTAATGGAAGTCCTACGTGCGGCTGCTTAGACACACCATTGTAAAGTAGTTTCATGTTGCGCTACTTGGTCACATAGTTAAGAAGCGTTAAGCGTAAAAGCGGAATGATCCTTGGTAAGCAACTAATTCAAGTTATGAAATGCTACAGACTGACAACAGCTGAGATAACGTTAAAGAAAAGCAAATTGCTTGGTTAGTGATTTTAAAAGATCATTTCATTCTGATACCTTCAAATAAAAAGTGAAAATTGAACAAAAACATGGAAAAGAGTTTCTTTGTTAACAAATATTGATTATGTAATTAACAAAACATTTCATTACATTGTAATTATATAGTAATTACATAATAATTATCATATTGTATTATGCGTTCTTTTGGTCTATGTTACTGATTGGTATTTTTATTTAGCTTGTCAACCACAGACTTAAAATTTCTATTTCTAGTGCTAGACTGAGTTGCAAAATGAAAATTGTGCCATTACTTATTTTAAACATTGGTTCGGTATTGTCCTTGAGTGTACATTATGTTAGTCTTTAAGTATTTTTTGTCTGCTTTCGAATGCCGTATTATTGTTTAACTAATTTTACATGGAAATTTGATTTCCAGAAAAGATACAGTTAAATTTCTTCATAGAACAGCACTCCTTTTGTTGATAGATCATTTCATTTCTTCTGTTTGTTATAATCTGTTATTCTGTTATTGTTTTTATAGTAATTTTATAATTTGCGTTTCTATTACCTGAACGATGAGGTACAAAAAGTAATCAGTTCATGGAGACCCTGCTACTTCTTTTTTTGATGATTATGATAAAAAAGTTGGTCGCACCATTTTGAATTTCGGCAGTTGATACAACCAATCAAATTTCGCAAACCATCTTTTCATTTCCTTGTTCGTATTTAATAAAACAAAATTTCGACAATCTTTTTGGCCGATGAATATAGTAAATACGTCCAGCGACGGAGATCAATTTTAGCCGAGGATGCCATTTCGACATCTTCGCTGCAACCCAGTCACTATATCAAAATTAAAAAAAGTGGCTGGTGTGTCCTAGCTAAGTTCAGGGTATCTTGCCGTCAACATCCAAAACGGTAGGTTAGTACAGTATTATCCAAACTGATATTCGTTCAATGTAAAGATATATTCATTATTTGTCTCGATGAGACCCTGAGAATAGCCGTTCTTTAGTTGTTGTTTTTTTTTGCACTGATCTCACGTATACAAGACATTTACAAATACCTTATAACCGCGTATATTTAATACATTTTTATACAGTAGTTGGAAGAAACCTTTACTTAAAGTATAAATACCTTATTACACGAATATTACTAGGCAAGTATTCAACGGCCTTGAAATTTGCACGATCTGAAATTAACACGAAAAACAAGTTTTTTAATTTCCCCCCGGCTCTAATTGGGTGGTTTTAATTAAGGGGGTTTTTAATAAACACGAAATTTTTCAATTCGTGTTAATAAAATGACTAGTTATATTCGTGTAATAAGGTAAATAGTTTTGTTTATCTGTCAATCATCTCTTAAATACATACAGTCTACCGTTCGACATTCACTCCAGTTACTATATGATATTTTTCGACAAAACTTTTTCTAATCAAACGTCTATGTTCTCATATGGCAAGGTCCTTTTCAATTCTGTATGTCCGACCCGAAATTTGAAAATCGACCTTTAGAAACTTGTTTTCCAAATTTACGACTATTTTCTCTACGAATTTTTAAAATAAAAATTCTCAATATTAGAATGATGAAAATTATGAGCCTTTGATATAAGGTGCCCTTACTTTACCCCCAACCCCGGCGGGTTCAAAAGCTCATTTTATAGGCGTAAATATTTAATTAAAAACTCCAATTTTTGAGTTGGAAATATTAAAGTTTTTTATATTACATGATATTTCACACGCTGTTCAAATTAATTTTTATTTGGAAATAGAATTGTAAACTTCTATATATTTTCTTTTCATTTTTTTTCCATGATTTTTCCAATGTTACAATTATATGCAATTAATATGAAATTGTGAAATCGTGTGAAACATATATATATATATATATATATATATCTGGACTGAGAACTGTAAACAAAAGCGTGTATCCTGATTATTGGCTCCATAGACCTATCGCATCAAAATCTGGGTTAATTGAGAGCAATGGACTTGAATTTATTTTTGTATATTTTATTCCGTATAACACCTGCTATTGTTCATATGTTCGGAATTTATTCCTTAGTTGCTGCAAGGTATTATAAAGGGCGAAACAAGGCGCAATTTTTACTTCTGTTTTGGCTCAGCACAGTGGAAATCTTTTTAAACATTACTAAAATTATCATTAAGATCACGTTAACAGATTATCCGAAATTCACTTTCGTTTTGCAGATAATCCGATCCGGTTTTTTGGTAACCCAGTTTTGCACAACAATGGTTGTCATGACGATTGACCGTTTAGTTTTCATTCGGCGAAATATCAAATACCATGCTTACAGTGCGTTAAAATTAGTGAAAATTCTTCTTTTGGGATCATTTGTTCTTTCTGTTGGTGTGACCTTAACGTTCGCTTTGACGCACAAAACAAAAACTGAAGCTCATACCACAACTATACTGTATCTGTGGCCTACCGTTAATCTGACTATTTTGGTGGTTTTCGTGGTTAGCTACACCTTGATAAAATTGACAATCAGAAATCGGTGTAAGATTCTTCGCAAATCAGAATCTAGAGTCTATCGTGGAAAAGCACAGCGCGCAATGAAGGTACCATTTTTGATTGTGTTATCATTCGTTCTACTGTTGATGAGTATCGACCTGCTTCATTTAATTCGAAAATCCTTTTGGTTTGAACTACCAGAAGCTGTTAGTATGATGTTTACTGTTCAAATTTGCACTGCATATTCATTGGATGCAGTTTTCTACGTTTTCTTCTGTCAACCGATCAGAAATATGTGGAAAAGAAAGTTTAGAACGATTTTCAAATGTGCATGTTGTACGAGCAGGCCTGCTACAGAAGCTGGACAAAGAACCAGATCAGAAAAATCATCACAATTAGAATTGACGGATTTAAGTTGAATTCTCAAAAATATTGCAGTGCATTTTTCATCTTACGTAATCTTTTAACCTATTGACGTAATCGTATCATATTTTAATACTTTTTCTCCGGAAAATACCTTTTTCTCTGTATGAATTTACCATTACCATTCTACGAGTAATGTCAAAAACAGAAGTAATGAGAGGCTTGGCCAACGCTGTGTAAACAAATGCACGTCCATCTTCCAAAAATTGTGAGATCCCCTACCGATGGAAAAATAGGTAAAAAAAACATCGTCCGCAATCATAATTAACAGCGAGGTTACACAAGAGGCTATTTAGGACGTTAGACGGGTCTGTGGTGGCCTGTACATAGATTTTCGCTTACAAGTTTTGCCTAGAAAAGATTATGTACAGGCCACCACAGACGCGTTTAACGTCCGAAATATAACTCTTGTGTAACCTTGCTAATATCAAACTACGTCACCATTGGAACGGCCTATCATCATGGGAAAACATTTGATATTCCCAAAAAAGCAATAGATTTTCATATCCTCAGTAAAATCTTACGTAACTTTTTTCCACTGTGTCAGTGAGACAGAGATGTGCAAGTAAGAAGACTTTTCCATGGATACAAGAGATACCTTCTACAGTAATCAGCCCTCTAAACAGTAGCGTAATGGGAGCAACTAAACTGGGACGGCAGAACACTTTTTGGCGCCCCCAGTAAAAGTTCCAAGCACTTTGCTTTACCACCGTTTCAATGCAGTGGTAAAAAATGTCGCCCACCGGTTGGGCGAGGAAAAATTTTTTAGGTTTTTAAACACCCTACCCGCCCTAGGCAAAGGTTTTGACCCATCTGTTTTTCTTTAAGAACTGATTGTTGGCAAAAAGATGCACATGTATATTTTTCTCCTTGTTTCCCCTGGTATGGAATAAACAATCGATAATGAATTGCCCTTGTCCTGCCTGATTTTATTTAAGAACGATAAAATAATTCAATGCGAGCAAAGCGAGCGCAAAATAAATTAAATTTTGGCTAAAAAATTATTGAAATCTATGATTAACTAGACAACATGAAAGGAAGGGCGCTGAAATTAATGGGATACCAATAAAGAAAAGGGGCGACAAAATTTTCCCCCTTTTGGCGCCCCCCTCTTTTTCACGCTACTGCCTCTAAAATATGGTAAAATCTAGATGGCTAGAAGAATCATTTCTCTTGTTATGCGCTGTTAGCAAGCAGGGGGTTCTGAAATTCTATAAATTTATTTAAAAAAAAGGTTGGATTATAATGAATTTTATCAATATAGGCTTTTTAGTGGAAATCTTTTGACCAAGTTAAAACTCAGTTGCAAACCAATTATTTCATTTAAATTTTCGTTAAAAAGAAAGGATGTATCTCCTCATGATCTCCTAAATGATATTTTTGAAGGAAAAATTTTGATACGAGGGAAAAAAACAAATATTGGAAAAGAGTTCTACTAGTCATCTAGTGAATTCGACTCACTGGGAAAAAAATTAGAAGTTTAGAAAACCGTTAGCGATTTGTCAAGGCGTCGAAAAGATTTAATAATGGAAAATGCTACCATATTGAATTTATCGGAAGATAATTATGGGAATGAAACACCTGTTGCAGATCTTGTTCTTTACATTCTTACGCGAGGAGTTCCAGTACTATTTCACGCGTTCGGAATTTATTCACTTCTTGCATCTGGCTACCACAAAAGACGAAATCACAAAGCGCAATTTATACTTTTATTTTGGCTTAGCTCAATTGAAGTCTCTTTGAATGCCAGCAAAATTATCATGAAAGTGGCGTCATCCGGTTACCCAAAGTTTACATTTATTCTTAATATAATCCGATCCGGTTTTTTGTTAACCCAATTCGGAACAACCATGATTACCATGACGATCGATCGTTTGGTTTTCATTCGGAAAAATATCAAATATAAAGTTGAAAATGCTAAGAAATTCGTTTACGCTGCTTTATGTGGATCTTTGATACTTTCGGCAAGCATTACACTAACTTTGTCTCTCACACACAAGACGAAATCGGACATTTCCCGAACAACATATGTTTTTATATGGCCAACCGTAGACGCGTCTATTTTGATTGTGTTCGTGCTCAGTTACACCTTAATAAAATATACGGTCAAGAATCAATGTAAGATTTTACGGAGCACAGAATCGATAGTTTATCGAGGAAAAGTAAGCCACGAAATGAAGGTTCCATTTTTAATCGTATTCACCTTCGTTACTTTATTCATCAGTATAGACATACTTTATGTTATTACAGGTTCGCAGGGGATTACGATTCATCCCCACATACAAATTGTGCTAAATATCCTGATCGCTGCAGGATATTCGCTTGATGCTGTGTTCTATATTTATTTTTGTTTACCCATTCGTAAAATGTGGCGTAGAAAATGGGCGGTTGCTACTAAAGGCGTTCATCAATCATGGCTACACCCTAACAGCTCCCGTGAACCCGATGTGGAAGAAACAGCTTTATCAGAATAGTAATTCTCTTGAAAAGGTCTATATTACCTTATTTTTATATTTTTTATAATTTTTGACAAAAGTACCATAATTCCTTATTTTGCTGTTTTTAGCCTTGTTTTGCACCATTCCAGTATTTTCAAGATTTGAGTTCCTTATTGCCACCTCCCCCGTTTGGTTTATTAAAATTTTGGGAATTTTCCATCCCTCCCATATTTATTTTGGTCCCCCATTTATTCGGCCTAAAAGTGATACGGAATATTTTTCACTTCAATATCAACTCATGCACACGCGAAAATGGAGTACTTTTACGAAATATAGTTTTTTTGAAAAAGTCTTTTATGCCGCATCATAAGTTTTGACTTTCTTTGACTGTTTTAGAGTATACGATTAACGGAAACGATTCTCAATTAAAATCTTCCATCTAAGTAATCTTCCATCTTATAATCCTTAAATAAAAGTCTCCGTTAAAAATAAATGAATAACCAACTTTTGTATCTGCCGTTTCACGAAAGATGTCCGATAAAAGAGATTTCTTTCCATCGAACCGGCGACGTAAAATTTCATTGTTAATCATATTTTTTGGATTTTTATAGCACTTTGTTTTGGTTATGAAGCAGAAATTAAGTCATTCTAAATAGCGACTGTTCTTTTTGATAATCTGACCGTAAACTGAAAGAGCAGATGTTGTGAGCGTTTTTGAAACGTTTTACGAAACAGTTTTACATGCTGTTTAGGGGCTGGACCATCAGTGAAAGAAAATTAGTAGGTTTATATTGATGGTTTTTACGGTTTCTAGAGACAAATTGGTTTTCCTTGTCAGTCGTCAACTATTTGATGGAGTTTTGCTTTTTTGAAATTTTAATCCGATGATATAGTATTTCGTCTTGAATTAGAGGACATGGATGACGACTTGCTTTCGCTATGAATATGGATAGTTGCTTTTTCACGAGACTTTGTTTAGCGGTCCTTTTGATCAGAATTGCCCTCGCAATGGCAGGTAATTATTTTGTTATTTTGTCACGATCACGCCAAACTCGATTTCACGCCATCAAGCCAATGATGCGTTTAGCAGGGAAGTAGTACGGGTCGATCAACGACCAAGAAAAGGACCCTTTAAACTAACTGTACACTATCAGATAAATATTGAAAGAAAAAAATTATAATTCTTTACAAAATTGCATTAAATGACCCTATTCTTAACATAGAATCTCTTGTTAGGAATCATCATCCCCAAAATTAGTGACAGAGCAGCAAAGGAGGCCATTAGGGTCATCAAAAGAATGTAACTCAAAGTCACCATGTTCCAAATAAGGAGTGTCAACGTCACCATGACCAAACTACCGTTCAATGTCAAAAATCCTAGCCCGACTCCGCAATAGTGTGTAGGTAATAATTCGGCTATGTATAAGTATAGTATCCACGGGCTAGCGTACGCCAATAAACTGGTAATATAGAGAATGACGTGAGTGGCCGTGTTGTCATAACTACGTGTAGCCAAGGTAATGAGAAAAGCCATCGACGTTAATATTTGTAATCTGAGCACACCCCTTGAACCACAAATCTTGACACTCAAAGCCGCCAGGATTAAGATAGCAAATACGCAGAGGGCGGATAGCGGTCTAAAGAAGCTTGGTAACTGTTCTTCCACGTTTGTGATTGGACAATGTTGTGGTATTGTATTATTTGTTAATGGGATGATATGAAAAGAACTTATTCCAGGTAGAAGTATTGAAGCGTATATTTGACGCATCGTTGACGCTATGGTTAACATCAAACCGAGCAATAGAGATACAATGATGACGTTTTCAGGCCGTTTTTGGAACATGAATCTTAAGCTTCCAAAAGTGAAGTTTTTATAATTCATAATGATCTTCTCTGGTAGACTTTGAGCGCTTGAATCCGACAATTCGTTCAATTTTTTCACAACTTCATCAAAATTTCCAACACTGTTTAAATAACGGATGCTCTCTTCTCCTGTCAACAAAATGAGGAACAGAATAAGAAGACTGGGTACAACCATTACTAAAAGTCTTAAAAATGCAATCTTTATCCAAGGACTAATATACACGATAACATTTCCAATTAAGAGTCCAAAACCTACAGACAGTAACAAATATCGGGCTCTTGTTTTTGACGGTAGAGAATCAATAAAATGAACCAGGCAGATTGTCAGAGAGCCGCCACACGTGAACATAATGATAATCTTTGTTGCTAGGTCTTGCCAGAGAACATCACCAGCTGCAAGGGATATCAGGCGAAAATAAACATATAAGAAGATAGAGAATTTCAGCGTAGGCACACGACCCTTGATGTCTGCTATCATCCCGAAAACGAGGCTACCAATTGCCATGGTAACTACCAAAACACAACGAATGATGAGGATCTGTAAAGATGTCAAATGATGTCTGCATCGGAATTCTGTGTACGAAATATCGATGAAATTTGTCTCAATAATCCAGTTTGTTACAGCGAGAGCAAGCAGTGTGCATAGTTTGAAAATTTGGGTAAACGAGGCACCAAGGTCGTTCAAAACCTGGTCCAAAACACGGCCCCTTCGAGTCATTTTCTTTTCTCCTGGTTAGAATTACATCTAAAATAAAAAGAAATTAACGAATATGAGGTTGGATCTGCCAATTTGAGACCACTCATTTCAAGTTTTCCGTTTTAAAGTCTCTTAAACGAGTTTGAAGAACGAAGCATTGAGACAAAATATTGTCTCTTTTATTCAAGCGATTATTAAAGACTTTTGTACTAAAGGACAACGTTGGTCTCAAATCGGAGTATGAATTGTATGGTAAATATCGGTTCCTAGATGGATTTTAAATTTAAGGAAGAAGTCTTGTTTGCTCACAAAATGTGCCGACCACCAGTTCATGTGGAATAGACTTTAAAAACAAAAATATATTTCTAGAAGAATCTTGTTTTCTCACAATTTTATACAGTGAAATGCAAATTGCAAAATGTGTAATCCATTAATGGACGAGAGAAGAGATCTAATATCAAAAGTAAGGGAAAAAAATTATTGAACAAACAAGAATACTACTTCCACTGATAAATTTTGCTGTATCGAAAAGAATTACGTCATAAATGACTCCAGTCTAGAGAATGAAATCATAACTACAAAACTATAATATCTGTTTCCAAAATCAAAACTTCAGCATATAGTTGTTGTCAAAACACTAACGTGGCAAAATAATTGCAAGAGATAAAAAACGCTGTCAATTGATCAAACCTCAAATCGTCATCACGACAGAAAATTAATTTCCCATTTCCGATTAAAACACTTTTTTAAACTGATTAAAAGAAGTTCTATGATTATATTAACGTATGCTATTCTATACATTAGGTGTTTTTATACTGAGACGAAAAAGTCGTCTCAGACGAGTAGTTTGTAAAATGAGCTCTGCGGAAGAGATGCTTTCTATTGAAACTTGAATTGAAAGTGCACTCCTACATAATGCTCGTTTTACAATTTTTACGTCTCAGATGGACTAATCGTCTCAATATAAATTGAACTAATGAAAAGTATAAAGCCGTTTTTTTTATCATTACGTTATCATATGCAGCTTGCCTGTCTAATCTATTGCGCATGCGTACTATAGAAAGTGTATATGCAGCTTGCCTGTCTAATCGATTTAAGATTTTCAGTAGATTGCTTCTCAGAGGCGGATACAGAAGGTACTCGAAAATTTTGACGGAGAAATTTTGTTCATTCATTTAACATAGGAATATGAGCAAAGTCAACACTCTCAAGGGCTTACATAGTTTGTAAATAGAGTCTGGGACCTAATCATTGTTAATCATGTAAACCGTACGGCAATTAAATGCGAATTTTTGGAAGAAACAACTTAACTGTCAAAATAGAAACTTTTTTTTATATATTATATACCACCGGAGGCAGTCCCGGCACGCCATTTTTGAACAAAACTAATAGTCTTACACAATTAAATATGCCGGAGGCATTCCTGGTACGCTATAAAACAATTTTAAAACACAGGCAAAAATAATTTTGGTCAGTGCTCCAAAGAGCTCGGCTACCACGGAGGCACAAGAGAACCGAGCTCCAAAGAGCGAAAATCACCTTTCTTCTGACCCAAGTCGTTGTGAGGGGCAAACTTTCGTTACGTTTTTTTAACCCCCCATGGTTTTACTAAACTGACCAATAGGAGGGGAAGCCTCGGATTGGAAAAGTAATAAAACAAGCAACATGTAGAAAGGAACTCCTAATAAGTCAAAGCCAATTGAAACACACAATCAACAGGAAGAAACCAATCAAAAGAACTGGGATACAATGCGGAATTAAAAATACTTCTATTTTAAATCGTTTTCGGCAACATCCAAACCGTAGAGAAATGCAATTAAGAAGTAAGAAAATTTACAATTGTCGCCAGAATAATTACCCTCATCTCCTAAACAAGGCTTTCAATAAATCAATTGCTGGTTATGAAGATAGCTTTACTCTTATGTGCAGAGTAAACGAGCCTTTATTAATTTTTCAATCAATTTCTAACCCCCCCCCCCCTCTTGAACATTATAAGGACCCCATGTTTACTAATTTTTGACTAAATTTCTCAATATAGCAAACCACACCAAAGCCCCTAATCTCATGCTATGATTTTTTATGGTGACATAGATATTTGACAAAAGTAACTGAGAAAACCCGATTCTTTGGTAACCACTTGGTAACCACCCGATGAAGAAAATAATAGTACAGGAGTGTTATTGAGTCAAGAATATTCACAATCAATTCTCCATCTTCTTCATAGTCTAGCCAACAACCAACTTTTCTCTGCCCCAGTAGGTACCAAAACCTCAATGGGGCCGCTGGGTTGGGTAAAATGGTAATTTATTTCTATTATCAGTGGGGTCATCAAAATCTATTGTTCTTTGATTATGTTTTCAGTGGGGTGGCTCTTTGTTGTTCTTTGTTTTACCACTGGGTTGAGAGAGATTATCCATTTTCTACTGGGGTGACCAGTGAGGCGGATCTCAGTGGGTCACAGACACAGTGTTTTACCGTTAAAATGAAATTATATAATTTGGAATTCTTTAGATGATATCTTACCAATGATCAACACAACAAACTCAAGCAACGAAACAAAACAACAATCTTCAGCTGAAAGTGAGCTCCACAAAAAACTATTTGGAAATTGTTCATTGGAGCTAACAAAGAACCATCTTTCACCTCATTGCACGATGTTTTCATTTCCATACGAAGCAAGTTCTGTTACCGTTCGAATTGGAATGTCCTTGGTACAAATAGAAGATTTTCAAGAACTGAATGGAATATTGACTCTTAGATTGTATTATAGACAGGTATTATGGATATTTTGTTCTGGTTGACACGCCCGGTGACGCCCTGTCTCTTGACACGCCCTTTATACATTTCTTTTATAAGAACACTGTGACGAGAGGAAATGAGGTCTTCAGATGTCCTTAACTTTTCTGATTTCGAGTCTTAAAATATTCTTAAGTACGGCTTACAGAAAATAGCCACTTTATTAGCTCCTTTCCCAAAAGAGCTTAAATTGTTGCTAGGCGTATTCCGAAAGCCTTGTGTTCTTATATGGTTTGTCATAAAGAACCAATGTCAGTGCAATGTATTGGAAAAACTCAACTTTAAACTGGTCTGATTCTCATTCGCTTCTTTTTTAATAACTAGCCCAGCTTTTTTTCCATCTGAAAACCAGACACAAATTATAAGTTGAAAACACTTTTATTTTGAGATTTGGTGGAACAAGAAGTTGACATGGGATCCTGAAAACTACGAAAACATCAGCCAAATTAACGTCAATCCAAAACTGGTCTGGTCGCCTGATATCTATATTTATGACAGGTAAGAATTTAGAGACCTTTATCAATAACTCAGTCAAATCCACATTGGTCATTCAACTTCGAGAAAGAATCTTCACCAACTGTTCAGGATATCAACATTCACCAAATGTTGAAGATATCAAAATTGTCAATAGTTACCATTCGGATTTTCAAGTTAAAAAAAAACGAATACCTTTTTTTGGATTTACAGACCTTTACTTGACCCTTTTATTGGATTTCCAACATTTCTTACAAATTTTTGCGTTAGCCCCTGGGATGTTCACTCGTTTTACCCAGGTTTTGGTGTACAGTACCCCTTAGGAAATCTACCAAATGAAAAATAGGTTGGATTTCTGCACCCAAGTCACACTTAAGTCACAGCACCGCTGGAATAATGACTATGGTAATTGCCCAAGCGGGAGATGAAAACAGGCGGAGCATTACCAAAGTAAACTTATTTCTGATATTCTTTTAGTCGTGGCGAGGAGAAAATTCACGGAAGCTACTTGAACGTCGCTAATACGTTAATCTCTCTACGTCACGACGGCCGGCATATGTGGTTGGCGCCGTTAAGATCTGAAACAAATTGCCCGCTACACGTGATCGACTATCCTTTTGACATACAACAGTGTGACATCAGGCTAGGTAGCATGACACTAGACTCGAAGAAATTGATCGTGAAATCTGAAGCTCCTTTCTTGGATCTGTCCATGTTTCATAGTAAGTTGGTTTTCCTCAATTTTAAATGTCAAGAGCTAAGCTGAAATATATGCGAGTATATTTTTATCCAAAACATTTCACGATTTTTTTAACTTTGCGAAATATTCTCAAATCAAAGTTTTAAGCCAAAAAGATAACTAACAATTCTTACTTAAAATCATTCAATTCTGAATAAACAAATGCACAGTCAGCAGATTAGAAGTGTATAAAATATAACACATACCACGATCACTTTAACCACCACCACAAGATGCACTTCATTTGACACCTGCAGCATACACTGACATATTCACCTAAAGGTACATAATGTTTACGTCATTTTAAATCAACTGATATTATTTCATGAAAAGCTCCAGAGGTGGAGAGTGCTGACTTCCAAATAAGGAAAATGAACCAGAGCAACACTCTCCGACAAAGACTTTGAGAACCTTGTATCCACTACTGAGGTCAATATATGATTTTTTGTTTTGTTTTTATTTCGCATCGTTGTTTTTCGTGCTTTATTTCAGTTATTTCTTTCGTGTATTTTACAGAACATTCCGAATGGAGCATTCTTTCAGTTCTTGGACAGGATGAGCTGAACCTCAAAAATCCTGGAATGAACAAATTTTCAGAAATTGTTTATTATGTACGAATTAAAAGGAAGCCATTATTTCTCATCACATCATTAATAATGCCCAAACTTGGCATCACGCTGATCAGCTTGTTAGCTCATGTTATCCCAGCTGAATCAGGTATTTATGAACTTTTTTCCTTTAGAGTTTTAATCCTTAACCTTTACAGCGCGCTAACTTTTTTGAAAAATGCTAAAAAAATCATCATTTTTTTGTGGAAATTTATTCTTT
>JAUJPO010007014.1:0-20202 GCA_032270745.1 Tiaropsis multicirrata | reverse complement strand
AACACTCGTAAAAAAAATTGATCACCTAACGAGGAGTGTTTTCTATGAGTTGTTAATCCACCTTTTCTAATCCGTTGATCTGTCTTTATACGAAATATTAAAGAAGTAGATTAGAAAATGCACGACAAAATATTTGCTTTTCAAAACAATTATCTAATTAACTTAATTCAATCTAAATATAAAATACAAACCTTAAAATACAATGATAAAAATCAAAAGATTTGATTACGTAAAACATTAATATATGTTTTACTTAATTTCATTCATTTCCTATTACACTCGTCTTGTATTAATCTTTTTATAATGCTATTATTAAATTACCAATCCACCAATTATCTTGATTTCATTATTGCCGCCGCAGGGAACGAGTAGGAGCACCGAGGGGGCAGTATAATAGTTTCCCTACACGGGAGTTGCGGTTGTATTTTATTTTATAATATAATAGTTCTCGTGATTTTCGGTTTTACAATCTCCTAATGTCGGGCGGTTTATATACTGGGTTAATCAAATTAGTTAATTCAGAATGCTGTCATCCAATATCGAAACTGGCACAGACTCAAAACTAATTATTTTTTGATTTAGACGAATGCGTGGATGTGTGTAGCCTATAATTTTCCATTCTCGTCAAATTCAATATGGCGGCATAATATCAATCAGATTATCAATCATCAGATCAGAATTATCAATTTTGGTACTTATTTCTTTCTGTAAATATTTTATTGAGAAATTAATATTCAAAAGCTATAAAAGCAACTGCTATAAAAGCAAAGTCTATCATGCCATTCAAATCTCATTTATCTAAGCGAAAATAAGTCCACTTTAGGTTCAAAAATCTCCTTTATCTAATTGTTTTGTTGCGGTGGCATTTTAACGAAATTTACCGCTAGTTTGATGGATATATTGAGAAAGCCAATTACTGGAGTTGAATCAAACAAGCAGTTAGCATGGAGACCCTGACAATTCTTTTCTTATGGTTCTGAAAAGAAATTTCATGGTTTCAATAGTCAGTTTGAAATTCCCATCTCCCAAATGTCAGTTAATAAAATTTAGTTTACATTTCCTTGTTCGTATTTGTTAAAACAAAATTTCAATTTTTTTCTCAGCCGAGAAACATAGTGAAAACGTCCAGCGATAAAAATCCATTTTAACCCAAGGATCACCATCTTCACTCCAACCCAGCCGAGCCACTATATCAAAATTGAAAAAAAGGTGGCTGGTGTGTCCTAGCTAACAAACAGTTCATGTGAGATTTTGTAAAAGATAAAATAATATAGCAGTTTTTTGAGTGGTGTAATCGAAAATTCATTGTATCTGGACTGAAATAATTGAGGAATTGAATTGATAACCAAGTGAACACGGGGCGTTGTTTGAACGTTCATGCAGCCTCGGATACAGAGGGAGGCTAATAACCAAAGGGGGAGGGTGTATTACCTTATACGGAAACTAATTACTCTCCGCTGTGAATAAGATAGTCTACCTCCTGTATCCGATCTTGTTCATGTGACGTTTTTGATGTTGTTTGGACGTCAAAACCGACGTCCTATGCATACTGTGAAGGTTATTGTTGAGACCTTGATCGATGTTTTGGCCACACTTGGTCAACGTTTTTCAAACACCAATCAGCGAATAATAATAACTCAGTCAATTGTTTAAGGTTAGCAATAAGTATATTGGTATAAGCTTTTATTTTAAAATCGCAAGAAAGCGAAGACTTCACAAATAATAATAAAGATTCGATTGAAAAGTCTGTCTTTAATCACGGAACAAGACCTCGTAGTTCTACGAAGAGTTGATTTTAGGAGTCAATTAAAACTTTGAAAAAACATTTCAAAAAACTCTTTTGATATAACATGAAAACGAGGGACTGAAAAGAATAAAAACGAAAATGGTCACCGAGTCACCAAATAGTCACCAGGTAAATTACCTTTAGGTAATGTTTTAAATATACATGACAAAATTAAATTATGAATAATAAACATTAAATTTCAATCGAATATTCAACGTGTAAATCATGCCTTGTGCCAAGTGTTTTCCAGTACTTGACGAAGCCAACCTTTAAAAAAATTGATTTATATATATGTTTGATATATTTTAGCAACCAATAACAAAATGCCTTAAACATGGAATTTTAAAGATGCTAGAACAACCTATGATTCAGTTCTAAGCATTTATAACAACATTTCTGCGGTTTAGAGGTTATTTTTGAAATTCATTCAAATTCAATTTATTAAAATTTTCATTTTATAATTTTTGACATTCTCAGCAGGCAGAGATACCAGGGTGTGCCAAAAACTTTTTTGTGATCATTTACATGTGATCAGTAGCCTACCGACCTTCCCTGAAAGTTTCATTTGATTACCTAGTTTAGTTTTAAAGATATGGTTACTTTGCTAAAAAGTAATTGTTTTGTATAGAATTGACGTTTTTTTGGCACACCCGATATTGCTTTTTATGACACAGCCTAAGTTCTGACATATACAAAGACTCAGCAAGCACGGAACGTTATTTCAACATCCAAACAACGTTGCCCGAACGTCACAACGTTATTTGGACGTTGAAACAACGTTGTATCTGTTGTGAGACTTACTTCGGTCATCGCATCTCTGTTTTTCTTTTTCCAAAATCTCTTTCTTGATTTTCAAATCATCCGCAACATTATTGATAATGGCTCTCCGTGTAAACAAGGCTTGATAATGATCGAATATCTCATCACGATTATCCGAGTTGACTCGACAATCAATCACAAGACGTAAGTTCTTATTAGCATCTTCAATTATTTGAATATCGGATTGGGTTTGGGTGATCGAGCTTTCAATGCTAGAAATGGTACTGGACAGGGTGATACTGTCACACTTAGCTTCTGTAAAAAAAATAACAAAAAGAACATGAATGTAAACCGAAATATAGAATATATAAAAAACTTGATCTTAAGTCATCCTGTGCTTTTTATCAATAGTTACTGCGGGTGAGGATGTTGGTGTGCAAAAGAATACTTGAAACAACGTTGAAATAACGTCGGTTGTCTGCCGGTTGGGACATCTCAGTTTCTTGACACAATTAGGAAAGACACATTTTTTTGTTATGAGAAGAATACTTACCCTTGCACGTGTTAAGGATAGTCAGTCTGTCAAAATTCCCAATAGTTATAAGAGATGAATTCACTGCCGTATTATTTAAACCTAAATACGTGGTGTTGTTGATGTCGATTGTTGCGTTCAAAGGTCCCGTTGCAATCGCATCACATGCGCATGATTTCTCAATGGTGCAAAATTCTACGGTAAGAAAGAAAAAGATGAATTATACTTTCCCTGATAAACATCTCTATGGTCTGACGTCCATGTGATGTTTATGGTATGGAAAGACGTTCTTTGGATGTCAAAATAACGTTCTGTGTTTACCGGGTACCCTTGTACCTTTAAAGACATTGTGACCGTTTGTTCCTGTTTTTCAAAGTTGTCAATTGTTCTTTAACAAGAATAAATGTTGACTGGTCAAACGTGTCGAACATTTCATGCAACATTTTATCTTCGTGTTTGACTTCGACGTTTGTTGGATGAAAAAAATGTTGTACCGGTCAAACGATCATAAACATTTAATCCGAAACTTCATCCAACAACTTTGTTCATCAATTCTCTATTTCGAAAATTCTCAAGAACATTGCAACTGAAAATGTTGCATGAAAATTTTGATAGATCAAACTTTCATTCAACACATTTTTGCTTCATTAAATGGCAATGTTATCGAATTAAATTCGTGAAAAATAAGAATATCTTACCTCCTTGTGATAAACCGAAGACAGCAACTAAGAAAAAATAATAATAGACCTATTTCGATATTTTTAATAATGAAGCATATTATATATCAAAACTTTTTGCTGCTTGGCCTTAGTGAAATTGACAGACATAATGATAATGTTGGATAATAGTAGTAGTCTTGATGCATGAGCAAAGTAAGATTATACCTCATGGGCGTTCTAAATCTAGATATTTCATAGTTGATTTAGAACGCCATGTTTGTTATACCTATATTCTTTGAAACAAAAAAAAACAAATCTTTTCACTTACTTTGCCCTTGTTTTAGTATGAACCATATGAATACGAACTCGATGAAGATTTGTACCTTCATGATTCAAACATTAAGTCAGTTCAACAAATTTTTTGATTAAACTATCCTCATCAACGTTATCCCATATGAATGACCATTTATCTAGAGAAACTCATGGAAGAGTGCACTTTCTTAGATTTTTTGGCATCATATTTGATAATCGCCTTTCATTGGATCAATCTGGAGTTTTTTTACAAGTTTTTTGTTTTGATAAAAATGCTTTTTAAACAGATGATAAACATAAGAAGGTCGTTAATTTTCTAAAGAACTCAAAATCAAAATAAACCAATCTGGAAGTGACCTTATAAAAACTCCAACTTAGAGCCCCTTCTATTGGGATATATAAAAGTGACACACAAGGCTTTCGAATCTATTCATCCTTGACAAGCTTTTCAAACAATTGAACAAATGATTAACTTGATTATAGTCATTCTGAAAAAAATCCTTAAAATCCGATAATAGAATGGTACTATTAATTGATAACAATTGGCACCGCCAATTATCTTGACGCGTGTATTTTATCTTCTTTCCATTACACATTTTGATTTTATAAGAACAACTTAATAAGAACGATGTTTCGAGCCTCAGATTTGGTGGTAATTTTACCAAAAATATGAAAAACTCACAATTTGAGCATGGAAATTCAATGAAAACTTAGACCGAGGGAAGCATTTTAGACATTTATTTAAAGGGCGAGATGGAATGGTAAATCTGAGAAAATGTGGATAAAAGTTAAGAACATCTGAGCCTTGGCCTAAATTTACTGGTTCTTATAATAAACAAAGTTTATACTTCCTACACGATCAATTATCTCAGTGCTTAATAGTTCATCTCATTATCATGCTCGCCTCAAGATCTATTGATGGCTTTTCACTGTCAGGATGAAGTAGCTTTAATTAAATAAATAAAAGGTCAGGGACGGGGCATCAGAGATCACGAGATCAGAAGTGGATACAGAAGGTACTCAAATTTTTGACGGAGAGTGTTAATTTCCAAATGAGGAATATGAACAAAAACAACTTTTTTTGAGAAGCTTCTGTATCCGCCCGCTACTGGAGTTTATACTGGACTTGACATGTTTTTTTCAAAAGTATTTCGGTAAAAATAAAGACTGCCTACCGAGACCGGTATTTGTCTAAAAGCCAAACGATATATTCCGGTAATCTTTAAAATTTCCAATGAAATTTCAGGATGGAGCCTAACCATTGCATTATCAGTATATGTGTTTTATAGAGGGCTCTAATCCCAAAGGTACGTGTTACTAATTTATAATGTCTGCAAGAAATTAATAGCCAGAATTTTACACCTGGATTAAAATAATAATCTGACGGGGTATCTAATTTCAACCCACAGCCACTCATATACCAAGATATTACATTCTCCAATAACATAGAACTTGATAGGATAGAAGATATGTTTGGGTAGGGTATGAGAAAAGATTGTACAAAGGATCCCACTTCGTGATGCCATGCATAAGGTCGCAAGGTTTGAGGCCTGGTGAATGTTCGTTAATTCAGTCTCAGCTTTATTTTAGTTTGGCAAAAAGATGAAATTAATTTTGGCTGGAATTTTATCGATTTTGAAAGCATTTTTTTCCGGACAAATATTTTGAAATAAACAAATAGCAAGTATCGTCAAACTTGACCACCTTAAGATTTGGTTACCACAATGAAAAATATTTGATATTTCCATTCACTATCTCCTATGTGTCTCAGTGGAACTATCCGTTGTCGTTGACATAAACAATGAGCCGTTTTGAAATATGCAGTATGGAAAAAGTGTTAAAATTTTAAAAGGATATACAATCATTTTAATTTTTAAAGGAGGATGCAAAGTAAGTAAGTGCGACCCGAAGGCTCTCTTTTCGAATAGCTGACTATTCGAAGGTAGGGGAGGGCACCACTCCTTTCTCTGGATTTTTCCACTTACCCTCGCTCTAGTCTCTTAAAGTTTTTATACCAGTGGGGGACGAATTTCTAAACTAATATTTTTCACGATCTTTTTATTCTTCTAAAGACACCCCTTGTAGGCCCTTCCTGTCACTAATATTTTTCACGATCTTTTTATTCTTCTAAAGACACCCCTTGTAGGCCCTTCCTGTCATTACGATTATGTTTCAGACCAGATGAGCAAAAATGGTTGCTGGGTAATTAGTATTCGACTTTCAAAAATCTCTCTAACGGTCTAAGGGTTTCGATTATGGAAAAATCTTTCAAATTGAACGCAATATTTACTCCCGACAGGTCGAGTTTAAGGGGTCTAGTCCACACATACACTTCATGCCTCAACCCTAGTAGCCCTCCCCCCCCGCCCCCCCAAGGGCGTTCGACAGTTTACAAAAGATTTCTCAAAGTATGTTTCAAAAACATTATGTTTTAATGAAAAATCTGCAGTCAAGAATATCTGGAGAAATTATAAAATGGGATCGTACAAGGTTTGAAATTACAAAACCATTAAAAGATTTTTACCAAAATGTTACTCCCTCCGCCCTCCGCCTCCCACCCCTAACAGGGGAGAGGTCTTCCCAGTAAAAAAAATATTAGTTCAATTTGTTAGATTATTTAAAGTTTGTTACAAAATTCAATAGTGTGATTATATTAATTCAATAAGTGTGACGGTGCTCGTAGGTGCAAATTAATAATGTATTTTCTTCATCATTGATTGGTATATCCAGATGGACACACTATGTTTTTCCAAAGTTATTCTTTTAACGTCAAAATAACATTCGATACAACGTCCCGTGGGTAATGTGTTCAACGGCGTCTTTGGTTTTCACATTTTCCGGGAAGCATTTCCACTTTCTCGAAAGAAAGTTTATCGTCATCTTCGTAATTGATATTCTTTATCGCCCTAATTTTTATCTATAAAGAAATAAATTAAAGTGAAGAATAATGATTATGTTTTTTACTCCGGAGAAATGAGGAGGAGGAATCCTTCACGAGATTTTCGGTCCGTGCGGAAAATACTGAACGTCTTATTTCGCGAAAGTTAAATTCCTGCAAAATATACCATTCCCCCCCATATTAGTCTAGCAGCTAGACGACTAGAACAATAACAGGTGAGGTATAAAGTAAGGAAGCCGAGACATATATAAAACTATTGCTATAAAACTAATCCCGCTGATAAATTTTCCTCTACCTCGATATCTTAAAAAACGTTCTTTTTTGGAGGGATTTACACTACAAACAAGAACATATGGAGGGATTTACACTATACAAGAACATAGCGAAAGCATGTACAATTTCGTTCTAGAACAAAGGCGATTATTTCCGTCTACATTGCTAGTCTGTAGAAATGCGCGGTATCTTAGAGCATGGGCTCATCTTGAATAAAAAAATGGAACTTAACCCTAATAAGAGAGATTATTCTTTGATTACATCATATCCGGGGGAGTTGGGGGGGGGGGGGGAAGGGGTTCACTCGATTTAAAAACGACGGTATGTGCGGCCAAAAGTCGGACCTTCAAAACTCTTACAGTGCAGTGCAAAATTTGCCGAAAAACCGACTGTTACAGTGCATTTTCCGACCATTTTTCCCCAGTTTCAGCAAAAAATTTCAAAATTTCTCAAATTTCTTACCCTTTCTTACCTGGATTTTGTCAGAACCTTGAAAAACCTACCCTTAAGGGCCGCATATACCGTAAATCAGACCATTTGAGTCCCCCCATGCATCATATCAAGTTTTCTTTTGCTTTGGTTGCACTTACCCAAAAGTTGCGTACTGTATAACCTTCACAGTTGAACAAAAAGTTATTCTCAAGAGTGCCATCTAATTCGTTGGAATCCCCTTGACTTCTGTAGATCTTTGGTACATGCGCAGTGACAGAGCTTCTTGTGTATTTAGCACGAATGCAAAAAGTTTTCGTTTCATCAGACTCTCCGCAAGCTGTGTAAGTATCCACGAGATATAGGAGTGACCCGCCAAACTTCGAGAATCTTGTTTCCATTGCGTAATCTTCGAAAGAGAAAAATAAAATCATCTAACTACCTTCGGGTAATTCTTGATGGAGAGAAATTTTTGCGGATTTGGCTGTTTTGTCAAAATCCGTCATATTAGATTCCAGCCAAACGTTTTCTTATTATGTAATCTTTTTTGAATTTATTATGTCAATTTTAGGTTAAATTTTTTCTGCAACCACCAAATTAAGTTCCCACCAAGTATTTAATTTTTTCGACTTGGCTTCAAGACAAAACTAAAAAAAAAATGCTTTGACTTACCTCCTTTGTGATTATCACAAGCTGCCTTGCAATTTTCTTTGAATTTGAATTTGTGGCATCTAGACGAGGCACCAATCCAATAACAATACCTTTCTGTATCTTTGTAGCCGTCATCTAAAAACAGTGAAAATAGAACAAGATTATTAGGCTAAACTGTGAACCCATGCAGATCAAAAGAAAAGCACTCTATCTCAATAAACAGTTAAAAGTATCATTCCTTATAATTATTCCCTCTGTTTGACAATACTTTATTCACATTAATCTTCGCGAGATTAAATTTCGCAAGCAAAAAAGGTGGCTTTAACGAATTTGGGCACCGAGGGAAAGAATTATGCGGTCTTGAAGTTGAACTTTGGCTCACTAACGAAAAGAAGCCGTAAGACTGTATCTCTATCTTAGAAAAATAATCTTTAAGGTCCGTGCATATCTCAACTCAGGAAATATTTAGTTTTGCGACAAAACATCTCTGGTGACTTTACCCGCACCGCCCTTGTTTGTCCTTTGTTACATCTGTTACCACATATGATAAACAAATCTCATGCAGAAAAATCCTTAACTCCGCTGATGAGGATATAAGGTTTAAAACTTTCAATATCCTAGGATATCCAGGGGTAAGAATTTAAATACCAAGGATATATATCCTGGGGTTTAAAGATTTCAACATGGATATCCATACTCTAAATAAAAATAAAGTCTAGATGGAAGAAAAAGGTCTGCCAAATCAGACTAGGATATCCAGGGAGGCTGGTGTTAAGGAAAATTTTCTGGAAACGCGCAATATTAGAATTATTAACTCACCCTTGTATACTTTGCTCATTTTATTTGTTCGAAAATTGGACCGACCACAAAGATTCTCCTCAGTTTCTAGACTGGAAGAAAATTTGCATAAAAGATTATCTTCTTCAAAAGGTTCAATAGGTTCTTCAGTTGTGGTCATTGATGTTGTAGGTGTGGTAGTTGTTGTTGTTGTTGTTGGTGTTGTTGTTGTTGTTGTTGTTGTTGTTGTTGTTGTTGTTCCACACCTATGGGATTAAATGACGAAACAGGTAATCATAAACACAGGGGTGAATTTCAATGTTTCATCTTTTTGCACTTCCATGGTGTTCTCGAAAATAAATTTTTCACAGGCGAAAAAACCTCCAAAATTGGGAAACAAGTATCCTCAGCCTTGAGGAAAATACAAAGCCCAGCATTTCTTTGTTGAAGCTCAGACTTTGGGAAAATACTCTTCAAAGGTAGTTAACTTTAACTTAAGACGGCTGATCTTCTGGCGACTTTAATTTGCAATTAGATACGACACGAGAAAAGACCGACCGACTAAAGTAGGTCTAAGTAGGACTCACTTGTATATGGCTCGTAGTTCCTCGATGTCAGTAGGTGAGAGTCCATTTCGCTGACCTAACTGAACACCTTGTGGACCAACTATTGTTGGTAAGTTATTACTTGAGAAGGCATATGCACCATAATGCATCACGCTTCTATAGTCATAATTCTGGAATATAGAATAAACAGTATATTACAAAGGTGATGAATCAGCATCGACAGGAAGGGCTCAACTAACCTAAAGTTTTAAATAAATATACATTAAAGCTACGGAGACACGGCAATTACTATAAAACGTCTGGATCTCATCAGTTGATGGAATTGTAGCATTACAGTAGTAATTGAAAAAAGTTACAGATCGATTGATGATTGCAGGTCATTTTTATTGTTTTACAGTGTGAATTATGTTATTGATGCTATGTCAAAAGGCATTCTAAAAATCGAACAAATTGTGAAAACGGGGTGATAACTGGACCTCAAATCCATGAAATTTGTCAAAATTTAACGAATTTCGTGGAACGAAGAAAAATATGAGGAGTTGGCAATAGTTTAATGTTATATGGCGACATTACGCACACAAAATAATATCGCTTACTGTAGCCCAACTTTCTGGTCTCATAGAACTCCTTTTTTGGAAGTTCCTTTCTTTACCTAAAATTGAAGGACAATTAATTATGAATTTCTTATCTCAATTAAATAGAGTTTGTTAGCATTCTATAAAATCATCGAAAGCATAATTCTAAGTTGTTTTTATGATAAAGAACTCACCGGTAAAGATATTTTGGAAATTGATTGTAACAAAATTGTCTCTGTCTATCCTCGTGTGTTCATGTTGAAATCCCATGGCATGCAACATTTCATGTTGAATTGTTCCTATTGGTCAAAATAATTCATAATAATTTGCAATAACTTCAACAAGATTTCAACTGCGAAATGTGTAAAAGTCGAATAGGAGGGTAATAAACACAAATTTACATGGAGACAAATGATGTTTCATCTTTCATACCGGAGGATTCCTATTGCTTTAGAATTTGAATGAAATGAATTATTATTCACCCGCGGAGTTCGCACTTAGGCTTAATGAGATATGCCCGGATATGTATGCTGGCTTTAAGTGGACCTTTATCACTATATAAGGGTTGGAAAAGCGGAAAAATTGTTCTTGAGAGGTTGTACGAGATAAATAGGATTGTTGTGAAGGTTTTGCAAAATTGTTTCTTAAATTTTATAACGAGTTAATTCTAAAAGCGTTATTGTTTACACCCCTGCCTCTGTGACCCACTGGGATCCGCCCCACTGGCCATCCCAGTGGAAAATCTTGCTAAATATTACCTACATTTCCACTCCAGTGAAAAAGTCAACCCACTCAAAGTCTGAAAAATTTCTCTTAAAAAGTTACCCCATTGAAAATCTGAAAAATTCACACATACCCCACTGAAAACTAACTTATTTTGAAGTGTCCAAGTAGGTTTTGAAGATAGGATCACCCCCGATTACCTACTAGGTTAAGAGAAAAGAATATACTTTTAATAGGCGTTTAAAAGCATTATTATAACTTTATCTTATCTTGGAAATGTATAGGCAGTGCATATTCATTATGACTTTAATTTGACAATTATCTTAGGGTAATTTTCCTAAGAGGCAATTGTCCGGGTGAAATTGTCCTAAAATTCATTATCCTTTGAGAGAGGCTCGGATCGAAATAAGTACACCCAACGGTGGCGATGTCTACCAAAAGACTTTTTATTTGATAATAGACACTAACTTTCGGGTACGGTAACATGTGTCTTTAATCATATCAAAAAGTCTGTAATAGGTGTCTCTGTTGCCCAACTATGGCTAACTCTTTGAAGGAAACTCAAAAGAAATGGAATAAAAAACTGGTAAAGAATGGAATTTTTATTTGCAATTTTATTTTATTTTATTTTTCTAAATTTTCTGTATTTTGGGTGACAATTCCAAACTAAATTGCTAAATGAATTAGTAGGGAAGCCTGTAATAGTGTCTTTCGACGCGTACTGTAGTTTAACCCACTTATATTGTACAAATCGAATTTATCTGAAAATTCTTTCTCACCCCAGTAATGATTAAAGATTTCTTTTGTCACCCCACTCATATTTTTGAAATTTTTTTACACCCCACAAACTTTCCAATTTTCTAAATCCCTGGTCTACCTTTGAATCCCACTGGGGTACACAAGGACAGGGGTGTTTGTTTTTTCGATAGGTTATATATCCAAAAAGCAAAAAAGGATAAAATTAAATTAAGAAAACAGAAACATGTACTGTTAACCTCGATACTGTTCTTAAATTGTTCTTATTTGTTGCCAGTATCGTTGTCCCTTTAAACATATTGTGTAGTCGAAAAAAGTCAATATAAAGGAAAAAAAAAACGAACCATGATGAATGCAATGACTAGACAATGGGGACGATGGTTTTTGAAGGCTGATTTTCTGGGGTCTGTAATTTGTGTAATACTTTGCAATGTTTCCAACATAACTCCAACAACTATGACGAAATACATTTAAAAATATTACAATTTTATACAATGCCAATGCGCCCTTTTTATAACAATCGTGGTTCTTGGTTACATGGCATATACCCGTACCCTTTTTTGCCTTAGTACTAAGTACCCCCCCCCCTCCCGGGACCAAATACCGATCAATAACAATATTTATGAAGTTTTAAAAAAGATCTTTTGGATTTCCCTTTCTAACACAAGTGCTCAAAAGAATCTAAAATCATCTTTCCCAAAAGTAGATATTCTTAAAATTGCCAAAAAATAAGAAAAAGTGCAAAATTTGACCAAATATTTGTGCTGACGTCAGCCAAAAAGGAAAACCTCTCAGATTTCCAATTTTCATTTTTCATACTCACAATCGGAAGTACTTTCCACATGCAAAGTGCCGATTTGCATAAAATCATAAAAAGCAAGCTACAAGGCGCAAAGAATTGCTCAAGAGCTAGAGAGCCAACCACTGCTTTGAACTAACTGAAACTCTCCAATTTTGTAGTCTACATTTAGGTCTGTTAGAAAATACAGAATCAGCACATTTACATTCATATTTCACCTTTGCCACTCTCGATCTGGTCAAAAGCCCTAAAAACCTAAAAAACCCTATGGAGACTTTAAAAAAAAAAAAAAAAACCTACCCGGATAGTGGTTCAAATTGAATCCTAACCTCTGGCTCTTGACCAGGTATAACCTCATACCAATGTTTTCCTGTGCATCCTGATAAATGAGTGTTCAATTCGGTAATAGCATTTTTAATCGTTGCTTTTTGTGCGCTATCAACTAAAAAAAATAAAATTGATTAACAGCTGCAAAGATGCGGATAAAAGTTTCTTTTTGTAATTGACTCAATAGACTTACACAGGATCGGCTACAGAGGTAGGCTATAACCAATGGAGGAGAGTGCATTAATTGTCATATTACCCTATGGTATATGGTAACTGATTGCTCTTCTTAAACAACAAAGTCTACCTCTTGTATCCGACTCTGCTTACACATGCACCGAAATACTATGTAACCGAAACCCCTACAAGGGTACCCCCCAAGACCAAGAGATCAAGGGTCAATTTCAGTTTTTCTTAATTTAACGAAACTTTAATTAAAAGACGTAATTAAAAGTTATCAAAAGAAAGTTGATTTAAAACAACCTACTCCCATTTTTATTGAATCATTCCGAAACATCAAGAAAGAAATATATAGTCAGGAAACAATCAGATTCAAGTATTTTAACATTGGCAACAGTTTCCTCGTTAAATTTCCGAGGATAAGTAAGAAATACAAAGGGATGCAATAATACACAAGGATACTCAAGATAAGGCCAGCAAGAGCGGATCCAGAAAATGAAATGAAAGTATCAAGATATAGGCTTCATATTAAAAACGGGGGTCTAAGTTGAAAATTTAGAATAATGTTTCCCACAATGGTAAAAGAAAGAAAAGAAAAGATTAAAGTGGTTTTAAATTATAGCCAAATAACTGGCGTGCAAAACTACCTTTTCAGAACGCATATATCCGTCCTTTGGGCTCAGTTAAGTATCAGGTCAAACAACTTCAATAACTGTGCGGTGCGGGTAGAAAATTCTTACTGTATTATGACAAAGAAAGAAATTGATTCTTACATTCATTGCTGATTTTGTATGGGATATCGACCCTCCCGGTGATATCATCTTTCCAAAGCCTTGTACTAGTTTCAACTCCTCTTTTACGTTGTTCTTCGGTCAGTTTCATTTCATCACCCTCATAACCTGAAACACAATGGTTTTGTTAATTTGAGATCTAAATCTAAATTTCGAGATAACCTGCCATTTTGTTGGCCAACATTTCGATCAAACATCCACTGACCAACATTTTTTGAGATTTTCTTCCTTTGTTTTCATTGCTGGCACCCACCGCAAACGGGCAAACATGTTGGCCACTATTTCGATATCCAAACAATGTAGGCCGGTTTCGGTGGGCCAACATGCTCGAAAAGGAAAAAAGAATTCAAAAAATGTTGGCAAAAATTTCCACCAAGATTCGCATGTTGGTTGCATGCTGCTCGGTTTAGCCATTGTTTAATAAATGAAAATTTTGAAATGTTGGCCATTATTCTTTTCAATTTCAGAAAAATACACTGCAAACCGTACCGAAACTAATTTTGACCAACATTCTGGCCGGTTTGCGCCCCACCATATTAAAGGAGTTTCTAAAGCTTTAGGGCAATTTCTTTTTGTTGTGCTTTTATTTGAACAAGCGTGACGAGAAAGAATCAATCAAAGAAAGGTGATTATTTGTATTAATAATTAATAAAAATAGTTTCCTGGACTCCGCTAATATTTTTTCTAAAACTAAGGTACTAAAGAAAAACAAGATATTTTTTTACCCAAGTGGTGGTTGATTTCATCCTCGGTCATTTCTAAAAAGAATATCCAGTCATTAAAAATAATGCGAAATTTAACATAATAATAGAGTATATTATCAAGGAAAGACATTGGAAAGTCTATTAGTATAAATCAGTTTAGACTATTCCCGGACAAAGTTCTAGTCTACACCCCCCTACGCTTTGAAAAATCTTTTTTTACAAGCCAATCTTCAACTAATTGTATCTGGTATTAAATAATCGCACCATAGAAATTTTTTGAAAAATCTTTACAAGTGACTTAAATCCAGACCAAATTCTCTAAAAACATTCTCTTTCCTTCAATTCAGGCCGGTAAGAAACAATTTCTCAATTATTGAGGTGAGGAATCTAAATTAAAGTGGCTACATTTCTACAAATCAAGTACTTTTTCCGGAAATGAATAAAATAAAACATGATTTGTCTAGTCATATGTTATTGAAGATGCAAATTCCTCTTTTTGTTTATGAAAATGTCATTTTTTAATTATTTTTGTTGAAAGCAATTAACGTGAGAATCAACTTTTATTGCATATGTCATAAAAAGCTAAAAATAGTTAAAGCAATGTCTTAAGAGGATTGAATTGGCTTTCTTTTCCAGATGACAATAAAAATAAAAGCACTCCATGTAGAGACGATTTGATAACACGCTTGTACTCAAAACCTATCTAAACATAACAAACCCTACTATCGTCAGCAACATAAAGAAGTAGGATTTATAAGATTTTAAAAGATTTTGTGTTTTCGTGTTTTCAAATAGCTACTACCTTGAGAGTGCTTATTCTCACGAGGAAAACAAAGCTAAGATTTCGGAAGGTAAAAATGGTCCCGTTGTGTGGGTTTGGTACCAGTAGTATTTATAATTTGACATCAGTTATTATTCTCCCGTAACTATAGGATTCTCCCGTAGGGTTAAAATTCATGAAGCATGGATGAAATATAGACTTACTGCTGAAATCAAGTTTAGTTTTCGAATCTTTCGGTCTTCGATTATATTTTACTTTCTTTGGTGATGGTTTTGCAGCATACTCAATTTCTGGTCCAGTTGATGGCTCAACGTCGTCGACGAAGTCGAAGTCCCCTTCGTCAAATTCAATTTCTGGTGGTACATCATCATCATCATTAAAAGGTTGAGGGGGGTTGATTCCTTTAGATTCATCTTTCCTTTCTTCTTTATGGACAGTATCCTCAAGTTCTTTTACTTCGCTGCGCAAATCATTTAACAGGTTGTCTATAAAAGAAGTGTATGCAGGCTTATAGTGATCCATTTTCATCACTTTGAAAGGAAATCTGGAAACAACTGATTTGGGGAAAGGCACTCAGAAATTTCGTCTAAAAAGTTGTCATTGTTTGAGAGTAGGGTAGAGTATGTATCGCTTTTAAGGAAAATCGGTTTTGGAATTTGAAGTAAAAAAACCTTTTGTTTTCACCTCCTTGACATTTTTAGGAGGAAAATGCCTTTGAGAAATATTTTATAAATTAAAAATTCTATTTTAGATGTAGAAATGATTGACCTAACAGAAAATGTATAACACGATACACCTTATTGGCCTTTATAACGTTCAAATTGACATTTAATGCATCACAAATTACGAAAATTCATTATGGTTAGAGCCCTTAAGCTATCGTCTAAATCTCTGATAAGGTGAAAAAATGGAATCATGGAAAGACAGTCTATTTCGGAAACTTGAGAAAAATAGGAATATCTTTCAAGCGAAAATTTGGAATTTCATTCAGTGTCACTTTTTCACGATTCCTGGCAAGAAACGGCTCAAATTAATCCTACTTAGTGGTACACACACTGTGTCGTCGGGGTCAAAACCTACCCCCTGGTCGAGAACCTCATTCAAAAAAAGTTAAATAATATCATGTTATCTTGCTTCTTCTGATTGGTTAAAAACACTGTTTGAATTATGATGTATTGTGCAACGTCATTATTTCCTTCGTTCAATAGACCTTTTCATAAATATGTCAAGACCAACGACTGCCTCGTTTTGAATTGAGCACTGTGGTAACCGAGTCCTAAGGGAGCTTATCAAAACTTGACTCCGTTGATAGATGTGTCATTTTGAGTCTCGTGAGACATAATCACCTTGGTGATTGTATGAAAACGAGGCAGTCGTTGGTCGTGACGTAATTTATGAGAAGGTCTATTGAATTGATGAAAATCAACCAGCAAAATTGAGAGATTAACCGTAATAGATTTTGCAGCAATACGTAACGTAACAAATAGCTTCCCTCGTAGAGTTGCAATTATATTATGGTTTCTATTTCGGTTTGGAGACATTGTCATTTGTTTTCTTATCATTTTGCGACCATCAGTGGTATATATCTTCAAGACAGTGGTATGAAAGATATGTAAACCAACTGGTGAATTTGTAACTTTTGACAGTATTCTACGAACTCAATAAAATAATCAATTCATTGAAAGTTTGACATACCTTGAAACTTTTTTCGAGATGAAATGAATTTCGTGGAGATAAAATTTGGATAAAATACACTTAAAAACATGTAATGTCAAAATTGATGCCAAATAACAAATTTTAACTCGTGTTTCCATTTAAAAACTCTCCAAAAATGAAAATATTTTTTGAGATCAATTTCCTTTCGCGAATGCCCATTTGACCATATTTTGCGATAATTAACTTTCGCGGAGGAAAAAAGATAATTTGTGACGCAATTTTCTAGTTTCTAGTTATACATTAAATTTTGGGCCAAACATTAGCAATGCAACGACTTCTTTTAAAAAATCGCTAAAATCGTTACTTTTCTTTTTCGATTTTCCCGCTCATTTTATCCAGGCTAAGAAAATGCGGGATAACGCCTAGTGTTACACACACACGGATAGACAGATTTCACCGCTAGTTTTATTCATTGGAAGTCTAGAAATCCTAAAAAATTTTAAATAAGAATATTGAAATCAAACTTAAGTTCTACCAAAAAAATCGACTTTCAGCAGGCGCACAATTTTCCTTTCAACTCTTTTACAAAATAAATTCAAATAAAGACTATAACGAGCAATCACCGATAGATTTGTAGGGTTATGTAATTAGGGCTCGATGAACCACATTTTAGGCCTTAATAGCATTACCGCAATCGCAATCGTGTTTGAATCTGTTTATAGTCTTCGTTGTCGAAAGCTTTCGAATAATACAGTTGACACCCCACGCGTGATTTTGATTCCTCTACCCAACAGATGTCCAAAAATGTGCATTGATTAGAAAGTTTCGAGCGACGCCTTAAAATGATACAAAATGCCATATATATTTAATTGACTGTGAGGTGGTTTATATACTTTCAAAATATTTTCAAGTTTTAAAATTCACTTGACTTCAGAACAAAATTAACATTCAGATACATAAACAAACGCTCTATTTAAATATCTTTTCTTTCTAAAAGACGTTCATTCTGAGTCTTATGTCTTTCTCATGTATATAGATCAAAATCGATTCTTCCGGAGCGATAGAAATTGCCTTTCTGATTCTCCCTTCGACAATAAACACCGTCTCCGAATTTGCCCTCCTCTTTCCATTTGAGCATTTTCAAGGAAGAAAAGGGTCCTTTGAGTTCACCTTTTTCATCATCTGTTTCCTTATAAAACCATTGCACTTCATCATTATGGCTTATGACGGGTACACTCTCCACCCCATGACTTTTTAAGGGATCAGCAACACCCTCCTCCATCTTCTCCCCTTTAAAAGCTGCTTCTAAAGCATCGTCTTCTTCATCCTCTTCTACTTTGGCATCTGCAAACTGATTCTCACTCTGCTTTATCTCAAAATTCAGTTTCTCAAAAGTTTTTTCATAAATTTGGAAATCGCCTTCACTCATTAGGACATCAGCCAGTCCAGTCAGCTTCAGTAGCATTTCCTTCTGTTCCTTTTCTTTTTTGGTCAGTGTTTCTTCTTCCTTGTTCTTTTTTTTCTTCCAACGATCAGCTGTACTCATAGGTTTCTTTTTTCCACCCAAACGCTTCAAAGTTTTGAAAACATTTTCACCTGTAGCGAGAAAAAAAATCATATATCTCTGGTCTCTAATAGATACCCTAATAAATAGATTGTTTTTCCACATCCTACACATTTTATTCCAACTTTTTTAATATACATTGATTGCTTGATTTTTCATTAACATTTTGGAAATATTTTAAACTAATTTTTTAAAAGAATCAGTTGTGGAAACTTGACCTGAATCACGGACTTGAATTCAGTGAATTTAAATGGACGTTCAACGTCTTTTGTTGAATTTTTGTTTCTTTGAACCATTCGTATTGGTATGAAGTATGGGTCATAAAAAGAAACAATGAAAATAAGCAAGGTGTCACTTGGGATTAATTTGTTCAGAACTGCAAAACTAACTGTTCTATTTTTTATTATAGATGATTGATGCAATTACTCTATGAGTTTATTAACTGACACAATTTTTCCGACATTAATTAGAAAATCCGACTGAAAAGTTTAAAAGTTAAACGTCAAAGTGCATATCATTTTCTGAAAGTGCAGAATTCAGAACGCAAACTTTAAAGGTTAGTCATAACTTTCGGAATCGATTTTTGAAGCTTTTGATATTTTCATCGATCACTTAGGATGACGTGACATTTATATATTAAAAGTATATATTTTCAGAAAGCTTATGAAATTCTACATGTGATAATCCTAATTTTGGAATTTTTTGAGAAACGGAGAGAAAATGATTAAGATACAAAAAATTATCTAAGAGTTCCAAGTCCCCTTAGCCGGAGATTTTTGGGAAAACTTCTGTATGGTTATGTTCCCAAGATAATAAAGAAAAATATACGTTGCCTCATTTTTTTTTCTTATCGCCTCAATCTAAAAATTTGCTGTAAAAGTCAAATTTCATGATGTTTTTGCTAATTTAGGTCCTTGGGCAAAAACTGGGTATGTGCGGACCTTAAGGGTCGGTTTTTTAAGCTCCCCGAGTCTCTCTAAGGGTCGCAAAATCAGGAAAAGTCAAAAGTGTCTCTCTAAGAATAAAAAATCGAAAATCGAGGGAAGTTTTTGCTAATTAAGGTAAAAATTTGGAAAAAAGTCTCTCTAAGGGTCGCTTTTTTGTCAAAAAATCAGTCTCTCTAAGGGTCGGGTTTCGGAGGTCCGGGCCGCACATACCCAGCATCCCTCAAACCTAGTACCCCCCGGGCTGTCAGTCTGATTTAGTCATTAGAAAAACCAAGGTCAGAAAAGGAATCACCTTCTGGTTTCAAATAAATATTGAATGAGGTCGTTACAATTTTATCAATAGACGCAACGCAACTTCTTTGAATTTTTCTAAAGAAAAACGTGCTAGTAATCTGTGAGACTTGGGACGACTTAACACTGAAGCTTTCTAAAGACAAATCGATTAGCAGAAACAAAGGTCAAAGGCATTATTTTTATTTGCGGTGAAAGGAACTTTTTGAAAGAGCACTTTCTCGGGTAAGTTACGGCATGTCTAGAAAATTGAGCAATTTACCGTAAATTTTTCCCACCAATGCAATAGCACCCATCCTAACATGGTCATTTATATACCAAAAGAAGCGTATTTATTTGGATGTAGATTATGATGTCAACTGTTACAAGTTGATATTTTTAACCAGCTTTGAGTAAAAAGCAAAACACCTGTTTTGTGACGTCACAGCGATAACAGGTGTTTTGCTTTTTAATTTAAGCTGGTTGTAA
>JAUJPO010006903.1:0-18058 GCA_032270745.1 Tiaropsis multicirrata | reverse complement strand
ATGATGTTAAGAAGATGTTGAACAGCCCCACATACATACCTTGTATGATGTTAAGAAGATGTTGAACAGCCCCACATACATACCTTGTATGATGTTAAGAAGATGTTGAACAGCCCCACATGCATACCTTGTATGATGTTAAGAAGATGTTGAACAGCCCCACACACATACATACCTTGTATGATGGTATCACAAACATCAGGGTTGACAATTTTTTCATCACATAAAGAAGTTGCGAGAAAAGATGCCATTTCTGATAACGTCTCTTCGAAACCTACAAAGAAGGTTAGAACCTTTTTCTTTTCAATCATTTTAAGTTTCTTTTTCTACGAAAATAATTCCAATCCTAATCAACTTACAAACACAGACATACAACATCGTATTTTTATTACTATAAAGTAAGTTTTAAAAAAAAACCCACCTTCTGTGCTGCTATTTCGAGTCAAAGGCAAGAAATAATTCCACAGTGCTTGAAACAAATAAATGCCATTTTCGATATAAAACTCTGGTAGAAAGACATATAACTTTCCAACAGAATGCGATTTTTTTATGGTACGTAAAACAACTCGCAAAAGCCAATGTAAGTCTTCTTGTTTCTCCTACAAACAAAAGATTAGACATTGCAAAATCTCAATACATTTCACCTTTTCACAGATTGAAGGTAGTTTTTCTTTTGGATGTCTGTTTTTGTTGGTTTAATTTTGTTTTTTAATTCATGGCTTAATAACAATGAAATACTTTGAAAGGAATTATGACAGAAATTAAATTGTTTTTTTTAGCTTGAGCATAAAGTGCATCTTATTTATCCCAATAATACCTTGCGCTGACATAGTGAAATTTACCCCCATTATTCCAGCTGATCAATGATAACACTAAGTTACCTGTGAAAAGATGACAGATTTGACCCATCCCATGTGTCGGGCTACTTCAGTCGCCTCCTTGGTGAAAACAGCTTTCGCTCGCTCCAATTCACGTAAAACATCTACGCGCTGAAAAGACAATAGAAAGTCACATAGTGGGCATTCCAGGGTTTTTTTGGGGGTGGTGGGTGGATAGGCTAAATGTTTTTACTGGCATGGGGTTGGAAGTTTTCTATTGTTTTCAAAGGAACTTATATTGTTCTTTTTATAGGGGGGGTGGGCTAATGTAACCAAAGTGGAGCCGCCATTTCAACAATAGATGATAAGACTTACATCAGGAGGACAACGTTGAATTTTTTTGATGGTATCATTTAATGCTTTTGAATGCTCTCTCATCGTCTCTGTAACACCGTGCACCTATTAAAAAATTAGATGAATTATTGTCTACAGTGAAAAGCTTATGGACGATTTCCCGCGGACTTCATTCTCTAACGAATCTTAAAAAAGACCACATAAATTCACAAATCAAACTGTCTGGAATTTTCCCCATAAATCGTAAGATCCATTTCAGATGCTCCACAGTGTGCATTTTGTATTGTATTGAGTATTTGGACCTGGGCATTTGTGTATCTAAATTTTCTCACTAACCTTACTAAGTTGGCGGTGCACAGACGTGTTGTACATCAAAATGATGCTATCTAGAATTTCGATGAGTGATTTATCCAGTGCTGTGTTTTCTGTGGTAGATGACGTTATCGAGGATGAAGAGGAGGGTGTGTTGGTGGGATCAAGGAACGAAAGGTTGCCGAGGCGTGAGACGGGTGAAGCACGCGCTGTCTTTAGGTCGTCTATAGGATCAGAAATATATAGAGAATCATATTTTTTTAGAAACTTCGGCTTTTGTACTCCTTTCAAAGTTAGAAGAGAAAAGGCGCCAATACAAACTTTGTCCAATATCATCAAAGCTCGACTATTTTCGATATCCCATCCGAATTTCTCTCAGCGTATATTTGTTTATTATACTTCTATAAAGATGGTTACAAAGTCGGCTTTTTGCGTCACAAACTTTAGGAAATCTAAGGATATTCATAAGAACGGATAATCGTGAAAAAATTACCTGCCGGATTCCAAGTGCCAACAATTGCAAGACTTAAAACTAAAATTATTTTCTCTCAAACAGTTAGAATAAAATCATTTTGACTACGAACCTCTATGCGTTTTCTTGAGATGAGATAGGATGCCTCCAACCCTGTAAAAAAATAATGATTTCATCCTGGTATATTTGTTAAAAAGAAAGAAGTCCGGACGCATAAAAAAAGGAGTTTCAGTAGTGTCCATATAGACAACCAACTTAAGAAGTATTATTAAACCACACTTTTACCTGGCCAAATCAAAGTAGCTGACACTTTCTTCATAAAATACGTTGTGTGGAAGATAGACCTCTAAAACAAAAAATAAAAACATTCATGTCCATTCAATTTCTCAATAGGAGAAAAACCCAAGAAAGAAAAGCAAAGTTCCTTTCTTCAAATCAATGAAGGAAATCATTTCTGCGTTTATTTCTTAGGATCCAAAAACCATAACACGAGAAAAGCGAAATAAGATTATTTTTCTCCTCCTCAACCAAAATTATTATTTGAAAATCGAAATATATTACCTTCGACGCTGACTGCTCCGGGAGTTTCTTTGGCCCATAAATCCCAATGAAAACGGAATGCTTTGATCAAACGATGCAAAAAACAAGTCATTACAGGTCCTGAGCATGCTTGAACTGGTTGTAACTGAAAGTAGAAAATCATTTTAACTAGTTGACACGTATGTAGAATTGATTATCTTTTGGAAAACAAACTTTAGCTGTACAGTTCTTCTACTTTATTCCTTAAAACGCTCTAAATATGTTCAGGCCTTTGATTGAGAAATCAAAGTAGACAAAAATTCATCAAGGTATGCACAAGGTACACTGATCGAAATGTACGACAGAAATCTTCCCTAAAATCAATCTCAATTTCTTCCTAAAATCAATCTCAATATTTCCCTAAAATCAGTCTCAATTTCTTCCCTAAAATCAATTTAAATTACTTCCCTAAAATCAATCACAATTTCTTCCCTAAAATCAATTTCAATTTCTTCCCTAAAATCAATTTCAATTACTTCCCTAAAATCAATCACAATTTCTTTCCTAAAATCAATCTCAATTACTAGTCTTATTTGATGCCCAAAGAGGGTGATCGTCAAAAATGAAAGCATCGTTAGATAACGAGGCCAGATTAATTATCGATGTTTATAGTGTTCTCGATGAATAGATATTTCAAATTTTTATAACTTACGGAGCTTGAAGCGATGTGAAGATCTTTGAGAATCTTTCGTAATTTCTCTGATAAGATGATTCGCGTCGGCCGAGGGTCCTTTACATTATAAAATAATATATAAAATGCTGTTATGTTGTTAGCCCAAAATAATGGTCACATGGTTACGGTGGAAGAAAATATCGCGGTGAAAATTCGACAATTCTTTTACCGATAGCCAGCCTGTTGAATTTTTGGAGAATAAATACTGAAACATCTAGATAGTTAAACGAATCGCGATTATCTGGAAAAGCTTTGATTGTTGAAATACCTTATAAAAACACTAAAATGGCTGTTGTGTCTTTCAATTGACTTGGAAATATTAAGAAAATAGTTGACATACCCTTTTGGAGTTGGATTCATCCATCTGCATCAATATCTTACACATTTCCACCTGTAATCCTTCAAGTACTGTGAAAATAAATAAAGATATAAAGTCCTGTTTTCACCTGATTTTCAAACTCCCGTTTCATAAAAAACAAAAACAGGAAAGATAGGAAAAATTCTACTTTGCATAGTTAGCAAACTATGGCTGACCAATTCCGAACTATGGTTTGTTTAACCTCGGAAATAAAAAAATATCACTTTTTAACTTTGAACTTTCGAAAGCATCATTAATTATGCGTATTCGTAGAATAAGGCTACAATTGTGAGAAGAGAACAACGTTATAAAACATATTTCTACGGTGGCCACCACACATTTCGGATATTACAATTACCTGTGACACGCCCTTTGATAAGCATACAGGAATTGAGATAACTTTCCCTTTGTTCATCCACTAGTAACATGGGTGTGTCCGTAGTTTCATCATGTTCCGTCGCCTCTGTAGCCTCTTCAATTGTTTCAGAAGACGAGGGCGTGGTTGTGGCAGATGAGGGCGGTGAAGGCGTATCCTGTAAAAACAAAGTATCAGGTTGGAACTTTTTTTTCGCGCATTTCCATCAGCAATTTTAGTCAACCAGTATATCACCCTTGAAAGAGTTTTAATTATTATCAAAAGGGAAATGCAAGAAGAAGCTAACATTCATTTAGCTTTTGGATGAAAGACAAGTTGTTCCTATCACAAAATCTTTTAATAATTTTTTTCTAAAGTAGTAAAAAAAGAAGCCTGCGTATAACAAACAGCCAGTAAAGCTAAATACTGAAGGTGTGTCAGTCAACTCTATCCATCACTCACCTCAATTCCTTCCCACCAAACTTGAGGGAATGCACTTTTGATACCTTTATCATCAGGTGGACGAATGTGTAACAAAAATGGAAATTTGTTGAACGTACACACACAACAGAAAATAAATTGTCAAGGATAAAGATAAAATTTCGGTTTAAACTTAGTAATTTCGTATTATTGGCTTTAGAGGTCTGTTATTTATATCTTGATAGCTCCTGATATCTCCATCGTTTCTTTAAGGAAAGGGATTCTAAGATTGCATTACACTATTTTCGTGTTCGGTTCGGAGTCAGAGTCAGTCTAGGCGTATGATAGATTTAAAAATTATAAATATATGAAAACATGGTCAATGAAAAGGATATAGAGGTCCAGACATCCATAGTTTACACGTTTGGTCGTGTCTCATCAAACTTAATGCCACTATCAGCAATTTCAACTAAACGAAAAGAAAATGAGGGTTGGATCATGGAAGATTCATTTTTTCAAAAGAACGGGGCGATTGCTTTTCCCATTACTTTACGAAATAATTCTGCAAAGATGTAAATTCTATAAAAATGGTAGACAAAATGAGATAAAGGTTCTTTTTGCGGATCATGGATTGAAGAAGATATTTAAAACCTGTTTGATGTAATCAGGGTTGACCGGACCATGCCAGTAACTTTTGACCAATGCCCAAATCAAACTGTCCATAAGTGGCTGAATCTCAAAATCCTACAAAAGAGAACAAAAAATGTTGGTACATCCAATGATAGCGGCCACTCCCTCCCCCAATTAAAAAAAAAGTTAAAAAAGGTCAATCAATGTGAAATCAAGAAGGTCTATGTACAATGTAGCCATTCATTTAAAGAGGAAAAATACCAGATAGAAATAAGGTCAAAAATCTTTCATCTCACCCTCCCCCCCCCCCACCTCTACGTATCTAATTTTTATTTGATGTTTTTGTTATACCCATAAGAATTATTTCCGCTATCACGCGTGAGCCCTTTGAAAAGAAAATCGATTATTTCAAATGATCACCTCCAAGCAAACCCATATCATTTCCAGTATTCGCTTTATTCCAGGTTGAACATCGAAGGGTGCTTCAACATTGCACGAATCCAACAACATGGGCAAGAAGTAGGTCTCAACGATGTACGGACATGTCGGGTCCATCTGTGAAAATTACAAACAGGAATGAACTTATGACTTTTTTATATAATGAAGATACATTTTTAGAAGTAAAATATGTAGTTTTCTTTCAAAAAGCTATGATAAGTTATTTCTGAAAACACATGCTGAATCTGATCTCCCATGGGCTTCAGTTTTTGCTTCGACTAGCCTAGGAATCATTAAACACTCTCATGTTCCACAGGGGTGAGATAAATATCCCTTAAATAACATGATTAAGGAATAATGTCTATAGAAATCACCTCACGAATCATAAACTTTTTACCTAAGTCATTTAAAACACCGGCCTGGAAGTCTTTTATATTTGTCTTTTGTTTACATTTTGAACTTCCTTACGCAAATTTATTTTGATCTGTTTACTTTTTGATCATGTGGTCGATAAGTGAGGAACTTGACATTTGACCTTTGTAAAACAATGATATCAATACATTGCCAGACCATTGATTTTTTACTGACTACGTTTTCACCTAACCATCAGACTTACCATCATTGGGCCAAGTTGTTCGAAGATATGAGAAACAGTGAGTAGAGTTAACGAATCTTGTTTGGCTGTCAGTGGTTCTGGAATGTTCGGCTTACGATCAGGCTGAAAGAAGATGAAGAAATATTCTGCATTATTTTCAAGATGTGAAACAGGTTTTAGAATTAACCTTTTTAATTTCAAGATGTGAAACAGGTTTAACAATTAACCTTCTTATTTTCAAGGTGTTTTCAAAAACATCAACATACTTAAGGTATGTCATAAACCTTTCTTCTTTTGTTAATAACTTCCGAACAAGAAATCTTTAAGTAATAGAAGTATGTATTTTCTGAAAGTCCATAAAATTTCCTAAATGATGGTACTAATTAAAATCTTATTGAGCATACCGAATATGAGTTATTACATAAAGACCGAATTTCGACCTATGTACTTTCAAAAGACATAAATTCACCAATAGCTTTGAGCTAATGACTTCAGAAGATTTCTCTAAAAAACTTACAGCAGGTAACAGTCGATTAAAAGATGCGATTAGTTGCTCAGCTTTCATCAGATCCACATCCGGTTTGTCTTGCAGGGGACGGAAGCCTTCTACTTGGTATCTAAAAACAAGCAGAGAGAGAAAAGCTTCTTAACTTTCCAATTTCAGTTTTAGTAAAGGTTTCTTCTTAGCAAACCCTCGTTAGTTTATCTAACGGATGAACCCGCTTGATATCCAATACGGAGAGGAAAAAAAGAACCCAGCAGAATCCAATAAGCGATTGAATGGAATCTATATATATCCAGTTATTTTGGACGAATTCCGTTGGTTTTAAGCGATTCATTCGAAAGGAAAAATTTAAAGGGGAAAACGATTTAAGTAATTTTAAAGAAGAAATTAAGCATTGGAGACCTCCATCGTGCCCGTGAAGAAACTGCCTAACCTATATTGAAGGTGTGGGCTTTTTGTAAACAACCAATATTTGTAAAGTAGTGTTGACTTTTATTAGCCTTTGTGTCAACGATAAATAAACAAATAATAATAAGAACAATAATAATAAAGGATTCGCAATTTAAAGTTAAAAATGTTAGCTGTCATGTGTGTGAATAATGGATGTGACGGTAAAAGATGATGATATGTCAGCTTCTTTAATTAAAGCCAAAAACATATGCAAAAACTTACTTATAACAATAACGAAACCGTTACGCAGTTGGGAGAGCAATCACCCGGAAAGCGAGCTGTTGTGGGTTCAAATTTCACTCGATTCGCTACCTTTGAGTAGTTTAGGTTCTGTCGATTACATTCCAAACATTAGTAATATGCACTTGGCACCACAGATTATATTTTTATTGTACCTGAAAGGTGTGGCACCAAAGTTCATTTGTATGACTTCACCGTAGGAGAGACTGACAGCAGGGAAATAGGCGTGTCCACTTCCTCGTTTGATATCCTCAAAAGCTGGTCCCATCAGATGACCATTGCTGTAGAAAAGTAAGAAGAGAAAGAGAAGACATTGTCAAAAATATAAATGCTGCATCTGCCACAAAAGAAATAGGAATTGGACTCGATTTTATTATTTCTTTCAAACCCCTACCTTTTGAACAACCAATCATTGGATCACTTAAGGCTAGTTGGTTGGATATACACGAAATAGAAGAGTGCACGTTGCAAGTTCACTCTTAAGGTGTGTGACCTACATATTTTTAAGATTCTCATCTTGGTAAGGGATAATCCTAGAAGAGATACAAAACTAAAAACTAACCGACTATAAGAAATGGTTCCTTCGTCCATGTCAATCAAACAACCAATAATGTCACCTGCCATCCATTCCTTAAAAATAAAAAATAAAATTTCAGTAGGTAGGCCTTTCTGGTAGAATCAACTACAGATCTTTATATTGTTTACCAAAGATCAAAAGGTACTTTTAGATCTACGTTGAGCACGTATTTTTCAAAATCTTTATTGAAACATTTTCTTACAAATGAAATTGATTTCACTCAAAAAGAAAACTGAGCATAATGTAAAGAATTTCATAATAATGTTTTGAAAAGAAAATGAAAGGAGAATGTACAAACCTCGCCGTATTTGCCGGTAGCCATGTTCCATTTTCGAACACGATGTCCATCGTAAGCATAAGAATCTGCGGTATCTCCAACACCCTCCTGAAGAAAAAGACAAGAGAAAAACAATAGCCTTAAAACCTTAAGAGCTCAGAGTAGAGGCCAGCGTCCGAGGTGGTGCCCCTATAGATCTGAATAAGTTTTTGATATTTTTATGTATCAAATTTCATACAAAAGGAAAAACCAGATCAAATCAGACAAATCATCAAAATAGTCTCCCATAGTTTTTAGTCACCCATTAAAACATATTAGGGTTAAGAGTCTCGTTGACCTAGAACCGAAATTTGGTTGTTGATCATATAATTTTGACAGAACTTATTCCAGGTCGTTTAAACAAGAGTATACCTTTTAACAGCTGGGGCTAGAGCGCTGGAATTTTGGGTGTGTAATCTACCCATGGTCTATTACGAGTGGTCATAATTCCAGGAAAGTCTGAAGACCATGATTCCACTTTATATTGAAGCTTGCATATTCTTAGATGCATCTCCAATCAGAATGCATTTATTGCGAGCGCAAAGTCCTATATTACCCGAGATGCATTGAGAACTTAAGCGAGCTTACTTCATTAGTGAAGCGACATGTGACAGTAGCCCAACCAAGTTGCATGATACCTTTTGAACCAAGAAATACTTCATACATCCATTTCCCTAAACAAACAAACAAAACACAGCATTAAACGATTGGCCTGTTGCGTTACATTAAAGACCTTTAATATTCGACCTCCCCTCTCATTTCCAGTTCCGTTCCGTCATTAGATAAACTGATTGATCTATATGTCTAAATGCATATAAGTAAACAAACAAACTCTGATATTGAGGTATCTCCGCTAATAAACCAAAGGTATACGAGGAAGAGATTTATTTGTAAAAATATTAAATGGCTTATGATAGGTGAAACTAAAGCTTTCTTCTTACCCTTGCACACGCAGACATTAGCTCGAACACTACTGAAGTTACTTTGACTTTCCAGCTGCAAAAAGAGAAGAAAACATTCATATAGTTTAAAAGAATAAAAGAATAAATATATGAGATGTTCATTCATTCGTGCATTCATTCATTCTAATTCAATTCTGATTGCTTTAAATAAAAAAACCATCCATCGATAGGAAAGAAATTTCTCGAGTATCAAAGTAAGAACAATAAAAACATACTTCCATCCGTTCAATACCAGTGTTCATGGTACCACATTGACTTGAGATATCAATCAAGACTGTCTCTCCACCTATACGTCCATCTATTGACGCTCGTTCCTCCGGTTCCAATACTACCAAACGAAATGCAAAAGAAATTCCAAATATATAGCTTCGATCTCACAAAAGATTGACTGGTATAGATATAACAGTCGCTTTAACCCATTAGTCAGTTCGAACACTCATAGCCTTTGATTTTGATAACAAATATTAATTAAAAATTTCAGCACAAAATACAATCTTTTTGTTATACAAGGATAAAATATTCTCCAAAATGCTCTGTCTCCAAATATCAAATAATTTTCTCGAAAACTTTAATCGAAAATTTTAATACTGAAAAATAATACTTACCTTGTTTTCGGTTCAATTCACTTTTTGCAATAATGTTTTTGATGATACGTCCTTGCAAGTTCGAAAAATTCAATTCACTTCTACAAAATGGAAGAAGAATATTTTTTAACGTTGAGTTTCAGAATATTATCTGACGCTGACCTTCATAAAATATTTTTAAGATTTAAAGGAAACTTTTTTGGTAAGATAAGAGATTACCATAGAAAATGTTTCTTCTTTTAGTCCCAAGGCAAGGGGACACTGTCCTGCTTTTTATCGAAAAGCCCCACTGACGGTGAAACCATGGTATATGAAGGATTGTAGAATTCTTCCCCATAAAGTAAATAAATAAATAGAAAAAGGGTTCAAGTTTGACCCGGACAGAAGATTAGATTGATTATAATGAGCTGTTAGAGATATAAATAAGTAAATGAATACCTTGAAGATGCGAGAGAACCTTCTTCTTCATCCGCAGGGAAAATACTTGAAAGAAATTGATCTGTCGCCATGATTGTCTTTCTTACTAAAGATGGTTGACGTTGATTTTTTTGTAATTCGTTATTATTATGTTTTATGTTTTCTTTCTTTCTTTGATTTCTTTCTTCTGAAAAAAATATAAACAAATTGAATTTGTGAGAATCACGTTCAGACGAAATTGGAATATAATGAATATTTACGAGGATAATATCTTTGACATGCTATAAATTATCGGGATCAATAAAAGAATTGACAATTGGGGAGGTGTACGAGAACTCGAATACTTTTGAAATTTAAAATCCCCTCTTTCCCTAAAACTTCTTGTATTTTTCATTTATTTATCACAAGAAAATAAATTATTTTAATATAAACTACTTCGATAAAAATCGATAAAAAATGTTTGTGTATGAAGTGAAATTCCATTATTTTGAACAAATTAATCAAAATTTCTCCCGAGGCTTAATTAAATCCATCTGATATTTTTTTATCCCTCCAACATTTAGTTTTCCATCAGGTGTTTTTGTTCCTCCAGTAGTACTGTAATTTCAAGTGAGAGTTGAGGTTTTGAGTTGTCTATGATCGATACCACAGCGCACTACCACTGGCAACACTGATGAAATTGGCCAACATAACATAATCGCTGCTTCATTTGAAAAATTGAGAGAAGACTTTCCTCTCTCTCAAGAGCCTGACGGTACTTTGCAAATTTCTTCATACGAAAGTTTCACTGTTGCTCCTTTATGGCGCCCCTGAAACAAGAAGAGGTATGAGGTGAGAAATTTCTTTTGGAAGCGTTTGCCGACCCAGTGATAGACATATTGGAAGTTTGTCGTAGCTTGGATCACAAGATTTAACGTTTGGTTACGTTTCGAGAGATTCTTCTCCCATCATCGGGCAATGTGGAAGTTGCTTTTAATTATACTTTTGCATATACTATAAATATACTGAGACTTACTTATTATTAAAAAGTGGATTAATATGTTTATCGTTCTTATCGTTCTTCACTTTCTCACGAGTTTTAGCAAATTTTAACAAAAAATTAAGAAGTTGATTGAAAGAAATACAATGAGAAAACAAAAGAGGATGTGAACACTCCATTTCCTGTCTGTTTGCAGCTCTCTCAGGCTCAGTATGTGTTACAGAAAACTTACTGAAGTTAATTTGACTGAAGCAGTGAACTTGCCATCATTTAAACCGATCATTTTAGCATGACAGCCTCTGTGTTCACCATTGACAATTTTCAGTGGTCGACCTAAAACAAAAATTTAGTAAAATAAAGCCTACATTTGACAAAAATTTGAAATTTCTCAACATTTTAGATACAATTACTGTCATCAAATCAAAGTTTTGACACAAAAATCTAAAAAATAAGGTCAGTAAAAAGAAAAGAGTTCAAAAATTGAATTCGAAGATAGATGGTGTTTCGAAACAAAGAATTTATCAAAATCACTGTGATACCTGGGCCTGGTAGAACCGTTTCCAAATGCATTTGATCAAGTTTGATAACATCACCAGAGTTTAGAACCTCAACGACAGCAATGAATAGATTCTTAACCTCCTTTAAAATTCAAATAATACACACAATATAAAAAGAAAACCCTTGTTAAAAGCTACACTTATGTATTAAGCTTCATTTGACAACTAAAATAAAATGTGTAGGTTTATTCTGTTTCTTATTGACCCAATGTTGCAACATGAAAAACCCTACCTTTATAACACATTTTTGTTTATGATATTTTTCACCAAGCTTTTTGGTTATTATTTTCACAACAATTCCCTAAAACAAGCGCAAGAATTGGTTAAACAAAACAAACAAAATATAAACCAACCACATATTGGCTCTTTTTGAATTTGTAAGGAAATCAACTGCTTTAAAAGATTATTTAGTCTACCCGGTGTCCCAGAAAAAGGTTTCGGTGTTTTGCGTCCTCCTTCATTAGGTCAAATAACTATTATAACTATTATGAAATGTAGGTACCTCTGTCAGCCAGTTTTCCTTTTTAACTTCTTTTAGTTTTTTCTTTTTCAACGCATTTTCCTCCTGAAGAAAGATTTCGTTAGAATGATTAACAGTATTTTAACTAAAGTGCAGGTAAAATTTTCTAGTTTCATCAAAATCTAGAACATATTTTAACTTGTCAAATAATCTCTAAATGTTGTAAGAAACAAAATTTAAATTAAAATAAATTTTATTACTGACCTCAAGAATTTCATCAAGGGCTGATTTTCGTTTAGTTTTTTCTTTTGATTTTCTATAATAAATGTGTCGGAACCGCTAAAAAATTATAAAGCACACCAACATCATACCCCTATCATACCTAAATGTATACCTAGAGTGTAGTCTACATGAAAGTATCTTTGCAAATTATGATAAACATTTGTTTTTTAAGTATAAAAAATCTAGCTTTTTGAAAAAGGATAATATGATGTACATTTTTTCAAAATAGCATTGTAAATCTGTTCAAAAAAAAAGAAGAGAGAAAGTTAATTCTTACCCTTTGGAAGGTTTTTCTTTGTCGGACTTTTTGAATATGCTGTTCTTATCTGCTAACGAGTTTAATTTTCTGAAGCAATTAAAATTTTTTTTTAGATTATTACTCAGGATGACAAGATATGATAAACTTCAGAAATCTTTACAAATAATATCTGTTGTGTAAATCTACTAAAAATCTGATTATTTAAGTTTTTTTTTAAAGGCTTAAAACAACTAAAACTCTTAGTGAAAAAAATAAGTGTTTCAAGTAGAATTATTTTTGATTTGGTCAGGAAATTATTTTAAACAACAACTATACTACTAAACCTTTTTTCTTTAAAGGATTTAGATTAATGAAAAACAGAAAATAAAAAAGCTTACTTTTCAGTAGACGAGGAGCTACTTTTGGACGAGCTGCTTTTTGACGACCCTGGTTTTCCAAAGTCAAATGTTACTGAATGAAATTAAAAAAATTCTCTTATAAAATAAAAGCATCATAATTGGCTACATTGCAATGGATGTGTCAAAAATAAGGTTCCCTTGTTTTCATTTTTTTCATGTTTTCAAGTCTCTGCTAATTTTTAGGTGATTTTGGCAATTACAAAATTTAAGTCAAAATTTGAAAAATATGGGCACTTTTTTGGCAAACCTGGTATTGAGAAAACACAAACCTTTTTCAGACTCATCTTCTCGTTGCAATTCAGTATATTTCGCTTCCTCCTGAACAGAATGAAAAACAGGTTTTAATGTTTTGAAACTGATGGCGTTGAGAAACTGATAATTTGACTTCCTATGGTAACAATAAATTGAGATGGAACAAACAAGGTAAAAAATACTTACTTGATCACCAGCTGTAGTTTTAGCCCGTTCAACTTGTTTCTCAATAAATTTTGCTAAAAGTTATGAAAAACGAATAGTAGAAAAGCTGAGAATAATATTGTAAAAATAAGCTCATAGGTAAATAAAAGATCGTTGAAAAAATAAAAATAAAATGAAAACAATTTCAAAATACCCATTTTTTCCTGGTCATCAAGCTCTTTCTTTTCTTGTGATTGTGCAGCCTAAACAAAACAAGAATTGCACCTTCTATTATACTTAAAAAGCATTAAAAATTGTGATATTGTGGTAAGTTTTAGGCAACACAAAACTTAAATTCCTCTGTATTAATATACTTATACTTATACTTAAAATGTTTATTTTTAAAAGATTTTGAATACTTTTTGTCTTGCAATGACTTCTGGGTCTTTATCAATGTAGGTTATGAACCATCCTTTAGGGGTCTCATCTACTGTACAATGACCTTCGCGACCAAGCCACTTTACAAATTCCGTTAATGTTTCCCATTGCGTAGAATTCATATGAGTGTGATCTCTCTCTGATACGTATTCTTGATATATGATGTTGCAATGAACACGTTTTGTGCCTAAGAAATGAAAATTGTTTTACATAAATTCAAGATCAGAAACATTCTATAAGACTAACAAAAATCTTTATTTTATATTTTCCTTATATTCAAACAGACGCAAAGTTTCTGTTCCAAGCCAAATACTGCCAGATCACAAGAATTATTAGACAGCCTTGAACATAGTAACACAAGAGCACATTATAACATACCAAATCTTCTTCTCAATAAAGTCACAAAATCGTCGTAAAAGTCTCTAATGAAGAAGGAATACTTTTTATATTAAACAAAATAAAACAAAATACAACAAAAAAGGACCATTGATAGCTCATAATAAAAGAATATCATTAACAAAGAAGCATAAATTTTCATGATACAGTAATTGCATCCATTTTCAGTTCAATGGGTCAGGTCTTTAATGTAGGTTTTCATGAGGTGTACCAAATAAAAAATGAGCAAAATCCAAGACAAATGCATGTTTGAAGCGTTTGAGAGGAAAGTTCATTTGGATATCCATGGGGTAGTCCTCTGAAAGGGTGATATCCTAAACATGGGGGTGTATGTACATTTTATCCATTCCTATTATCTTGTTATTGTCAAAAAACAAAAATAAAAATGAATACTAACTGAGAGAACGAATCTAAGTATTTGTTTGGATTTTCTGCAAACAATAAGAGCTGCCTTTGGTGAGCTTCTGACATGCAATGACACTTAAACCCATTCTATTAGAAAAAGTTAAAAAAATAGGAATTACAAATTGCAAAGTTATACAGTAAAAGGTCGTTGTTATGAACTTTTTTATGAAACAACTTTTAATGCAAATCTTCACAGTGAGCAATATTATTTAATACTTTCTGGACGCACAACGAAAAAAATATGTGGAGCAAAGCAAAATTTCAAGCATTTTTATATAATGGCTGTTTGAGCTTGTGGTCAAAGGACGTGGAAAAGTGGAAGAAACAATATAACAATAAAAAATGGAAATGGTCAATCTTGGCTCCCTCTTATCAGCTGGTTTTTGCTTTTCTTTACTTTCAGAAGATGACAAAAACAAGCAGTTTCAAGCAGAAAACAGTAAATTTTGCCAAAAATCTTAATTCTTAATTCAAAAGCATGTCAGAAATTGCGCTAGAATTGATGAGTTCAACGATTCATTGGCCCCTTTAAGGGTTTTTTGGCAACCCTTTCTGAATGCACTATGCCAAAAAACCCTTAAATGAACAGTTCAGAATTGAATACAAGTGTTAGCAGATATATCATACCTCATCTCTACATTGTTTTTGACACATTTGACAATACCATCGTAACTTTTGCAATCCTTTAGACTTGATCCTATTTGCTATTGCTTTTGGTGTGAGGAATCCTCCCTTTTCTTTCCCCATTTTTGTTTATCTCTGAAAAAGTTTGAGAAACTGAAATAGTTGACACAGCATCGTCTGTGATGAGAACAAAATTAATTTTTTGATTTAAATCTAGTTTTAAAGTCATGAATCTTTATATTTCACAACACTATTATTGGTACAGACAGGTACAAGTAGTGTTTTGTTCATAAATCAACCAAACACAGGTAAAACAGAACAGAACAGAAAACCAGGGTGTAAGCAGGGATGTTTTCTTACTGGATATCTTTCTAAAGAGAAATAAGGTAGGAAAATTATTATGGACATGTTTGGGTTCAAAGAGTTATATATTTTGAAAGAAGAAAAACCGTAAATCTGGTATTTCAGCAAACTAACATAACTTGACAACAGAATCAATAACATTTTAATTAAAGAAAAAAGGAGGAAAAAGAAAAATTAACCTTTTACAAACAGATGCTTCTAACCTATTATGAACATCATGACAGGTGAGAATGTACTGGAAAATTATAAAAGATAATGCAACCAATTGCATTTGTATAATATTAGAATCAAGTTGTGAACTTAAAAATAATAATAGGTTCTAAAATTAGGGTGTGGCAGATTTTAGGGTGTGTTAAGCCATTTTCACAGGCTAAAGTGAGAAAAAACATTCAAAGGTTAATTGTCTTACAACTGTAACCATGAAGGTAAGAAAACACATGGAGAATCAACTTCTCTGTAATAGACTAATATAGTCATTAAATCTTATTAAAATCGGCTTTCTTTGATTACCAATCATTGGAAGCAAAATCAGTCAAAAAATTAATTATAAGAACTAAAGTGCTAGATGCTTCCTGGATTGAAACCTACATAATTCTAAGAAAAATGCTTGTTTGAATGTCATTAAAAAATGTAAGAATTTTGTCAGAATTTTGTACTGTAATCGGTGATACTTTTCCAAGCAAAATTTTTGCGTTTTAAGCCTAAATCTCTCTTCCAAATATCTTTATGTCTAAAGTAGCGACTGTTTTCAATTTTTGATATATGATAGATAAAAAGCATATCATTCATCTATATCTAAAAATATTCAAAATTTATGATGGGTGATTTCAAGCAGCGACGCTTAGAAATAAGGAATTTTGTGCTTATTTTTGCAATTTCGTCTCATTTTTTATTAGTAATGGTGTTATCTTTCAATGCAACAATTAAAAGTGTATAGAATTTTCTTATTCAAGGAGTTGAAATTTAATATTCCCATGAGTGCATGTTTTAGTAATTGATTTTTCCCAAAGCAACCAAGCAACAATTTGCTACCAATGCACAGTGTGCCCAGAATAAGAAAATGTGGAAACAACTTCATATCTCATGAACTGAAAATGGTAGTACTACTTTCTTATAATCATATACTTCACTGCAGCAAATGATGGCAAAAAGTTTAAAATGAGTTCAAACTTTGTCTGACCACTGGTTAAATCACTACCTTAAGTACAAAGCATCACAAGTAGATATTGTCCAAAATCTTCTTTTTCCTTCTTCCCACATAGCAACAAGGAATTGGCTCAATTTTGAGCAAAAGTAAAGATGTTTTCTTCACTAACTGTATGGTAGGGACGTAGAAAAATTGGATTTTCAGAGATATTTTTAAAGGGCTCAAAATGGCCTTTATAGACAGTTATTTGAATTTATAAATATTAGTTTACCATTGGACTAACTTTGAGATTTGATGCGGAAAAATTTCATTATTCATTATTTTTCCAGAAACTTTAAACACCTCCCAGACAGATCATAACAGTGACAAAAACAGCATTTTATGAAATGAATAAAAATTTATTGTTTCTTGTTCTACCATTTTGACTCAGGATTTTAATCCAATCACAACAACTCTATGACAAAAGAGATGCTTTTCCATTTTTTATTGTCAGAATACCCCATGCTGACAGTATGGTTCAATCTTTTCATAAACTTTGTGCATTGCTAGAAGCACCCTTTTATTTGAAGATCTTGTTCCAAGAATTACTGAATTATTTTCTCGTATGCGGAACCAAGGGGCTAGTAATGCCTATTTAAAAAAAACAAGTAAAAAAAATTTTCGTTTGTTTTCCTTTGTCTTTTTCCAAGTACGGAAAATCCCTTGAGGATTTTTTGTCTGTATTTCAATTGATGTAAAGAAAATTCCCCTTGTTTGGTTCCTGTTTATATTTTATTTACTTATTTTTGCTTTGTTTGTTTGTTTATTTTGCCGTCTCAGGTTTGTTTCCTTTTTCTCTCTTTTTCTTTTTCCTGTGAGGTTCTTCTCATACAGTGCGTCGCACCTGGCTCTAGTCTTTTCTTTCATTCCTCTTTTTGTCTCTTTTCTTAAGCTGATCATTGTCTGCTGTACTTAACTGTGTGGACAGAAATGGATCAGTTCTTAATATCTTTTAGCTTCTTTGTCTTCTTATTTTTACTATTTACTTTGTTTATGTATTTGGAACTGCGGGTCGATTTCAGATAATGCCTGAGGGAGACTGAGTGTTGGGATCCCATAACACGTGTAAAGTTGCTTTGAACCGGTCACAATTCCGGGACTTCAGACATAGTTTTTGTTTTCTATTTATCTATGTTGTCTTGTTTTATGTTTCATGTTTGTCTTTGTATCTGTATTATGAGGGGTTATTTTAGTGGTTATGTGTTTCTCATTCTTTTAAATTTGACAATCTCTTTTGTTTCAAAGTCCCAAATCTTTCTT
>JAUJPO010006792.1:0-20228 GCA_032270745.1 Tiaropsis multicirrata | reverse complement strand
GGGGCAATTTGACCCAGTGACGTCACCAAAAACCCTCTCTATAGATAAAAAACGATTTGTAAACACTTTAACGGTATCTTGATCTTAAAGAGAGCGAAGCGATGTTCCTGTAGCGACATGCGACGCTGGCTTGCCAGCTAGTTCACAATTAATAGCTGTATTGATTCTATCTCGAATGAGTGTGGTAACGCTTGACATCCAGCCAGGGGAGGGTGAGCAGTTATAGCATAATGTTTATATCATATGATTGACAATTACACAAATATGGATGATTAAAACCTTCGATAAAAATTGCTCGGACCCGGTTACCACAACCCCCCTTCCCCTCACCCAAGTCTTACCCCAGTCTTACTTGTATATGTATTAACTAACGCTAGTTTACTGTAAGAGCTAAACTTTCAGCGTAAGTGTAATGGGGGTCTAAGCAAATGATGGTCTCTTTGAAGTAGTAAGTGCTACGATTTTCTCTGTGAAAAGCTGTGATTATCATAGGTGGCGAAATGTCCCTTTTTTTTGCCTGCAGGCTGCTCGCACCTGTTGACTGTAAAAGGTTAACAAAGATTTTTTTTCGTTATCAAGTTTTATCCTTTCAATCTTGATTTCACCAAATATCTTTGATTTCACACTTGAATATTTTGATGTGAATTTTCGCACCTTTTTTCAATTACACGATTATAATGAAGAACAAATAGTAATAATAATTCATGGTTTTCGTATTATCAATCTTTCAAAAAATGTCGGAGGTTTAGGCTGGTCTCAACCCTTTTGATAGAAACTTTACATCAACTATTATTTCCACATGCAAAATAGATAGTTTATCACTAGTTCTGTTCATTTTCAACTTCAAACCCAGTAACTTTTGTGGTTCTAAGTGAAATATTAATTCTTCATATTTTTAGCGGATAACCCCCGTCTTTCGAAAAAAATTCGGATTATATTACATTTTTCTCATCTTTTTGATATCTTTCTTCGATTAGTACAAGAAGAAGGAAGAAAGATCAAAGAAAGAAATCTTGAAAGTAGTACGCCTACGAATTATACTGGTGCATAAAATGGTTTGAAGTATATTACTTTCATGATATGAGTTCTCCTTCAGGTAATGAGAAGTATAACTTGATTGGAAGGGACCACGTTACACCTGAACTAAGTGCCAAGAAGAAACTGACCAAAAGAATATCATCATCGGGCGCCACTAGAACCATCAAGAAGACTTATTCAACTTTAAAGTCAATCATTACCTCACCCTCAGACCAACAGATAGATTCTGGTTCTGAGGAAACAAGTTTTGCTGACTCAGAAATGATTCCAAAAATCAGAACACCACCTGTAGCCATGCGCACGTCTGAACTGGTACGCGTTGCGGCTGCTAAAAAGAAACAAAACAAAACGAGCAATGAGGTTGTCCGCTCATCGTCCAACGTGAATTCTATGGATGAGTTACGTGTGTTGTTTGCGGGAAAGAATGGAGGAAAGAAGAGATTTTCGACAATGATGGCACCGGCTCCTATCACAAATTTGAATTCGAAGCATGAAGAAACACCGAGATCATACTCCACTATAACAAAAGAGCCACCCAATGAAGAGATATCGGACTTTCTTAAAATTTCAACAACATTTATTGGGAAAGACAAGACTGAAAATCTTGAAAACAAAACAGCAACTACTGCAAAAGTTGATGGTTATATGAATGAAAGGTTCTTGGAAGAAAGTGAAAGTAACGAATATGGAAATGTAGATATTGAAAATTCCAAAGATGATATGGAGATGCCAATCCTCAATGTCAATGATGAGAAAAACTTTCATGATTCACCAACACTGGAAAAGGATTTCAATGAGATTCACGACGCTTTGCTTTTGTTAGTTTTTGATGTTGCCATGGAATCAGAGCTACCATCTTTGTTTTTCGAAAAACTTTGTGAGAAGCATGATTTATACGAATCGATGATGGGACGTAGTGATGCGTTTAAGAAATATTTTAGAATGATGTGTCATATTCACCAATCGTGAAGACCAGTTTTGTGCTTTTAAGTTTCTGAACTGCCTTTAGTTATTACACGAAAATAACTACCTCAAGGGAACTAATTTTTGCGAGAACTTATTTTGGCGAATGACAGTAAACCTTCTCTTTTTTACCATTATTTGGGTAATTTTGATAAAAAAAGGGAGTGATTTTGGTTAGAGGCCATAAATATTAATTTTGGCGAGAACTTATTAAGTTGAGCATTTTACAGGAATTTTCTTCATTGGATTGGTCTTAACCACTCGGAGAATAACTTTTATTACATTTTTCTAAAGAACGCGTCATCTCTATAGTTTTGAATAACCAATTATATGAGCATCTTATAAAAACTTCTACACAACTGCTTATTTTGGCAAACCATCACTTTTTTTAATTTTGACGAGTACTAATTTTTACCAAAACTAGTACTCGCTAAAATTAGTTCCCTTAAGGTAGTCTTGTCATTAACGTGAATGGACCTATACTTCCAACGCTGATTCATGTTAGACACCATTTTGGACCGTTTTAGCGTTACTAAAACTTGTCGTTCGGGTTAATTTCAAGGCCCGTTCAAAAATTCAGATGTTGTAGCAACTCAGTTTTGATTTGTTCTGAATTGATAAATTGGAATCGATTCTTCTAAAAAATTATAAATATACAAAATTAATAAATTCATTTTCCTCTTTCTAAATAAAATACCAAACATGAAACTCATTAAATCGAAAATCTTACTGAGAGATTTTAACTTTCAATACTATAAAGTGAGACCTACTGGAGAAATAGGTCCTAAAAACCATCCTGGTCCAAAATTAGCATATAATTTGGTCCATAGAAATTTTATTATCCCTACTGAATCTTCATGGACTAAAATCATCATCCCTTTTTCGAACAAAGAACAAAAGAATTTAGGATCTTCAGGAGACAAAAGAATCTTTACTAGATATCCCCAGAGTCTCTTTCTTATCTTCACTGACCAAAGATTTTCCACCCAGTTCAGCAAGAAAGGGATGTCATAGCAGTCGTCTCTTCTAATACATGTACTAATTTTTGACGAAGAGTTGATCAACTAGAACGGAAAAATTTGCCTCGTTTTGTCAATGCAAAACATTTTAACTAGAAATTCAATACATGATAAATAAAATAAAAATTACCCTTTCACACGTCTATGCGCATGCGTTTGAGTATGTATATTATCTCCTCTCGACGGCTTCAGAAATAAAATACAAGTTTTGCATAACTAGTTAAATGCAAAAGTTAGATTCTCACCATAATGGTTCTCCAGTACTACATATAACATATTTTTCGTTTTAAATCTATCTCTGTGCGGTCCGAGATTACAGTAGTTTGTTCATTTGAAAACTGTTTCTTTACAATCTTAATGAAAGAACAACATGAAGAATTTCAACACAAACACCTCTTCCCAACAGCAATGTTCAGTTCTCAATTAGCCATGCAAAACAACAGTTTAGGCTGGTGTTACTTTTATCCTTTTATCAATAATATCATTCTTGTCCGAGTGTTTGTAACTGAAAAAAGGAAATCAATACTTGTGAAGCAAATGTGTATTTGAAATTAGCTGACCTAAAAACTACCTTTCAAACAGATCAAATTTTCGCAGAATTTAATTACGCACGGGAAGATATTTTTGCGACATTTAATTTTGAAAAAAAGAAGAATAAAAAAAAAGTCACTTAAATTGATCATTTTAGGCAAAAGATGGCCTAGAAACATAATATCCCCTCACCCAGCAGACACATGACGTTTTTTTCAACATACTTTCAACGTCACATGCCTGCTGGGTAAGGTAACTAATTTGGTTATCATTAACCGGGAGAAAATACTTAATAGCAATATACGGTGGCCGAGTGGTTTGAGTGTTCGCCTCCCGTTCGCAAGGTTGTGGGTTCAACCCCCAGTCGGGTCACATCAAAGACTTGAAAACTGGTACTCGCTGCTGTCCTGCTTGGCACTCAGCATTAAGGGATTAGAGCGAGGGTAAGTGGAGAAATCTAGGGAAAGGAGTGGCGCCCTCCCCTACCTTCGGGTAGATAGCTATCAAAAAGGGCGCCTTCGGGTCGCCCTCGACTGCGGTCGCAAACTTTCTTACTTAATTAATAGCAATATTAACAAATACCTGTTTCATGAACTGTGAGGCACTCAGCAATTCACTGCATCCATATGTGATTGATTTCGGAGAATTCGTTTGACGCTAAAATATCACCGGAAAATTAATCAAGATTTCTTCTCTAGCAATATTACTTATATTTTATAGGTTTTAAGGATCCAAATCTAACACCTTAAAGTGTCTAAATGTTTTGAAAATGACTAAAATTTTGTCGGACTAAAAACTGTTTTAAAACTGTTAAGTCGGACAAAACCGACTAAAATTTTGTCAGATTAAGTTTTGTTCGATATAAGGTAAGCTGAGACAAAAGTACGGTCGTAGTGAAGAGAAGCAGAAAAATTGGTTCAAACATCAACTCACCTTAACGTAACTTAGAAGATTAGCGTATTCGATGTAATTTCCACCACCAACCACGAATACTATGGCCTGAAAATTAAAAAAAAACATGTAGGTGGGGCTTTATAATAAAAATACAGTCAAATCCGAAAGCCATCGTTTACGAGACTTTGCTGGTCATGAGGTACTAGCGAGGGTAAAAGTATAAGAACCACGACGACGAATTGGTTTTGACCCACAACCTGCAGTAAATATGTATCTGTATTTTCTAGAACCAAGGCTAGACGGCACTAGAACAAAAAAATCTTGTGAAAATCTTCGTTCTAGAACAAAGGATATGCAGAGAAATCGGAGAAAAAGACCTGTTCATCAAAAACAAAAACAACATTTACTCACCTCTTGAAAAGATTTCTTTTGTTGTGCATTTTCGTTCTGTTTCAACATTTTCGGATCAAAATAACGGTAATCGTCTACGTCCGGACTAGTTTTCTGTTCCATGATGTTATCCACAATACGAGTGACGGGCAAATTCTTTGTTCCGACCACCAAGCTTTTGACACCTTCCATGACGAATTTAGATCCGGTGCTCATGATCCGGTTGAACATAGCGCTGTAGGTGCTCTGGCCGCTTCCAGTTTGGATGGGTCCGGATGCCACTTTGTTGAACGCTTTCCATTTCTTCATGTATGAAATGCAACTGACGTCACAGCCAACGCTGGAAAGAGCTTCGACGTGTTGATCAAGTTCTGCCTGAAAAAATTACAATTTCAAAATGATTATGACAACGAAATGATTATGATGTACAATAGTGTCTATCATTCATGTCGTCTTGAATGAAAATGATATTAGGTGATGAAAAGACCAATATTTGCAATTATCAAATATTGGAAATTTCTGACTGATTAAACAATTGCCACTGGGTTTATAGTACCGTATATAGACTAGGCTATTTCTCATTCTTCAAAAAGAAGCATGCTTATAATCGCAGGTCTTTAATTCAGACTGATCTAGACTGTTGAAGTCGTTTGTTTGGTGCTTAAATCTTTATTTTTCTATAACAATAAATAATATATTTTTGAAGTCCAAATCCAAAGCCTCGATGAGAGATTTACATAGGGGTTTAAAACAAACGGTCGTTACCTGTGAAACATTGGGCGTCGAGATGTAATAAATGAGAAATAATCGAAGCTTATCTTCAGGTGATCCAACTGAAATCAAACAAAAATAAATAATGTCAAAAAAGATTTTACAGATTCGATTTCGAAAAAACACCAGATCAAGAAACTCTTCAGATTACATTTATCTTACGTGGATAATTTCCAAGTTTTGTCTTTTACAGTTCAAATCATGCAGTTAGAATCTCACAAGTCATTCAATTGAAATAATTAATCGTTAAATTTATAATAGAGTTTTCTACGGGCGTTTAATGAGTAGAGCACGAGAGCAAAGCATCTGTTAGATTTACATGAATATTTGAATACCTTTAGTATCGAGTTGCACGAGTTCAAATCAAATAACAGACAATGCTTTGAAACTTTTTTGGCGAGTGGACAAAATCAAATTTTTTCAAAAATATAAACAAGTTACCAACCTTCAGGGTCGTTGATGATATCGAGAACAGACGTTTCCTAAAAACATTTAAAGTAGATAAAATTTGATCTTACTTAGTGAACCGCACTTTTTTGAAAATTGAATTTCAAATTTAAAAGGTCATAACTTGGTAACTAATGAAACAAATTTATTCGTCATAATTTAAGTTAGACAATTTGAGTTTGTTGCATAATGCTTAGGGCTCCAATACGCCGTCAAGCGTGCGAAGTTTTTTTTGATTCACCCGGTATTTCAGTAGGAAATCTTATCTCATAAAATAAAATGAAAACGGAGCAAAGATCACATGATCACTTACCAATGTCGATTTGCTCATGATTTTTTCTTCGCACTCGAATAGAACATCTAGTTTGCGTTGCTAAAAAAAGCCCAACAAACAAGACGAATAAACAAGGCGATTTAAATTCGAAAATTTCGCCTAGATATTGCTGATAATTGTCCATAAAATAACTTCTGGTTGAGATAATATTGATTATAATTATGAAAATCATGAAATCAAAAAACCTTCGAAGAATATCACCTTGGTATCACTTTTTTTTCGGAACAAACATCATGCAGATCACGGACCTTTGTTTGGAATTAAAAATGGGTAGTCGAAATTTTAAGGGATGAAAGCTGCCATTAGCATGCATTTTTATAGAACTTAAAAGAGAATTCCAATATAATTATTCTCACTTATCAAGCTGCAAGGATTATTACTTTTGCAAAAAACTTGACGGGGGTCATCTCATGGAATAAATAGACTTTTGAAAGAAGGAGAGTTTAATCTGCAAAACTGATGGCAAGTCAAAATACAAAAAATTATTAAAAGATCCCGTTTCCCAGGTAAAACCCCAAAATTTTGAGAAGTGGTAAATAATTCTAAAACCTTTAAGAACAGCTCTAATCTTTCTTACACTTAGATCTTTTTAATGGTATAAGTGGTTATTGGCTTTGAAGCTGTAACTTGGAGACTTTTGCCTGGGAAATCGAAAATACCTGTGGTAAGTCACAAGGTTCTCTTCGAATTTTTATCTACATATCTTGAAGCAGTCTTGTGCAAAAATTCTGTTCAGATACTCTTAATCCTTTTTGCAACTGTCGAAATAATTCTATAGAAACAACCGAGCATTTCTTGATACACTGCTCTGATTACTCCAACGAGAGACTTGCAATGTTCAACACTCTTCTTCAACTTGACGTAAACCTACTTCCGTTAAACCCTAGAATACTATTCACAATACTTCTCTTTGGGCACTCTAAGTTTAGTAAAACGCAAAACCATGACATATTAAGCGCGACAGTAATATTCATATGCGATACAGGGCGTTAAGCGGAGCCTTGTTTTAAGTTTGCTCAATCATGCTTTTTTATTATTTTTTTCTTTTTTCCCCTTTTTACATCTTTAACTATTTTTACTAAATTGTTGTATTTGTCTGATTTTTTTTCTCTACTTTTTTCATCTTCATTTCTTTTTTAGGTTCCTTTCCTGGCGGTGTAACTTAGCGGTTTTTTGCGGGAGTAGGAACCCTCTTAGTGTAGTGTTTGTATGTTCTTGTAATCTTGTTATAAATAAAAAAATCAACTCGTTAAGTGCCACTGGCATGAAAAAGAACCCCTGACTAAAAGATTTAGACCAAGTGAGAGAATTCACCACTGGAAAAGAAAACGATTGTGTAGAGACGACTTACTTTAATATGTTCAAGCATGGCAGTCGCAATGTTCATATGCATATCAATGATCCTTTTCTTCTCAAGGAGTTCAGGTAGTGAGCTTAGTAGAAAAAGGAAACATTATTGAAAGCTGTAGGATTTCTCGTTTTTTTTGTCTTGGACAACAATAGAAAAATCATTGGGATAAATGATAAAATAATGGGTTTTTCCAGAAAAAGAATTGAGGATATCAACATCTTCGAGAGCTGGCCCTTAGATTTCCAAACCAATCCACAGTGTGCCCAGAATAGGGAAATGTGGAAACAACTCCATATCTCACGAACTAAAAATGGTAGAAAAACCACTTTTTCGAAAGGTCTTAATGAGATACAGATTTTGAGAATTTCTTTTCAAAAATGGGGGTCTTGGACAGAATCTTAGTTGTTTTCAATTTTTTGCCTAAAAGTGCCAAAATGACCATTGTTCAAGCTGAGATGCTCTAAATGTCCAAAACTTTATCCTTTGCTAAGGCCAAATGTATGAAATTTGTGAAAAACCAAAATAAATCATTTTTTAAAATTTTGGCTCAAAAACAGTCTAAAAAGGGCATTTTGAGTCCTTTAAAATCTCCGAAAATGCTTTTTCCATTGTCCCTACCCTACGGTTAGTGGATAAAAAAATCTTTACTTTTGTTCAGAATTGAGCCAATTCCTTGATGCTATGTAGGACAAAAAAAAAAATGGAAAAAGAAAATTTTGGACAATATCTACTTGTAATGCTTTGTACTTAAGGTGGTGATAAATAGTGGCCGGAAAAAGTTTGACACCATTTTAAAGTTTTTGCCATCATTTGCCACAATGTGATTTTAAGAAAGTAGTTAGGGTGTAATATCTGATTTTAGAGTCATTTGTCTGCCGCAATTTGGTTGAAAAAAAGTTATTTCAAGCTTCTTGCTGAAATTTCAGTGACAAAACTTGGTCAAAAATTAAGTATTTTGACTCTTTTTTGACGAAAAATCTAAAAATAGTCTAATTTTGGTGATCAAAGGTCAAATATTTGACTTTTCTCTCAAAGTTTAATTGTAATAAGATGCAAAAACCATGAAATAAATTTCAGTTTCAGTTTTAGGACCAAAGCAAAATATGGCCAATTTTGGGAAAAAGGGCAAAAATTGCTATTTTTAAATATTTTTTCATTTCCCCTGACTTCTAGAGGGCCCTAGGGACTAGAAAAGCTTTAACATGTCCCAATTTTGTGTTTTTGCATAGAGGAGTATAATATAGACATTAAAAAAAAAAAAGGAAACAGAGTAATTCTAGACAAACTTGAGTTTTAGGTTTTTTCCACTCTTGGGCAAACTGTGCTATCTTACTACCCCTTCGGATGTCCACTCCTCATTCAGACAGGAAATCAATTTTATCACCAGTGGGTGTACAATTTATTTCTAGAAAAGCCCATATACTCACAAATAAAAAGAAATGTTTAAGTTAAGTTTTTAAATAAAAGTAAAAATAATATCAATACGTCGTATTCTAAGTGACTTTTAGTTTTTACCTGACAGCGGATGTGAGTTTATTCGTGTTTTCTGACCACATTGCTTCCACTACCTCATCTTCTTCGTTTTGGACGCCCTATGCGAAGTAAAAGACATGACTCATTTACAACTTCAACAACAGTAATATTTTATTACCTTGGATAGCGACGGTGGTGAGTGTGGTTAGAGTGTTCGCCTCCCGTTCGCAAGGTTGTGGGTCAACCCCCAGCCGGGTCAGACCAAAGACTTGAAAACTGGTACTCGCTGCTGTCCTGTTTGGCACTCAGCATTAAGGGATTAGAGCGATGGTAAGTGGAGAAATCCAGGGAAAGGAGTGTCGCCCTCCCGGGTAGACAGCTATTCGAAAAAGGAGCCTTCGGGTGGCCCTCGACTGCGGTCGCAAGCTTACTACTTACTTACTTGGATTTCTTATTCAATTTCTTTAAGTAAATCTATAAAAATCCCGGCCAGGGCTGTTATAGGAGAACATTGTACAAGCGAGGGGTGAAGAGTATGTGTGGGGTAACGTGAAATTTGGTCATGTCATAATGAATGAATGTCTGAGGAGTCAAATGGACGGGTAAAGCCACTGCTCAGTTGAAAAGTTGTTGAGTTGAAAAGTTGTTGAGTTGAAAATGTAAAAATGTCAAGAGAAAAATTATGATAAAAAGCTTTTATCCTTCACCCCGCTGTATAGTTCATTTCTGGAACAGCATATTTTTTGAGTAATTTCCATGTATTTTAAACACCTTGTAATAAATTCTTACCATCATGGTTTTGAGCTTTTTAACTTCTTCTTCAGAAGATCTGTAATCGTCCAGTTCTTTTTGGATAGACTCTGCCACCGTAGGAAAGGGACTAAAAGAAAGAATTTCGTTTTGGTAAACTTTCATCGAGAAATAATGTTTTCTTTATAAAAAATTTAGTATTTTTATTTATTACAAAAGCACTGGCATGTGAAAGCTTGGGCATTGAAACATCATCAGAGCTAAAAAAGATTTAAACATAATTTTGGCATGTTTCAAAAGTATAAAACGTAGAATGGAAAATCACCTTTTAGAGTTTATCTGAGGACATTGTCAAATGTATTAAAATGTGCAATAAAGATGAAGAAGGGGATTTCATTTAAAAAAATAAAATTTGCTTCTTAGATCGGGCAAAAAAAACAACCTGATTCTATGCTGTTGCCAAAATTTATCTTTGACGGAGAGATCATATTTTTTGACTTGTTTTCGCTTTGCACCTTCGAAGCTTTGTTCACTTGATGTAGAACTTGGTTCATCCACGGTAACACGATTCAATTGTAAATCCTAGAGTGGAAAAGAATTTATTCAAAATGTACTAAAATATGACATTAAATGAAAATATATTTTGCCAATAGGCTACCTTTTTGGTATATTTATTTTAATTCAAAGATTTACAATTCACAGGCATTTCTGCCTCTCCGAAAGCATAACAATGATTTTTTACAATGATGTTGTTATTTATTTAATTTCTTCGATATCATTCTTTTGTTGGTTGTCTTCAATACCGGTCGTCAGGACGTATCTGTCTGGTCTTTCTTTTCATGCTTCGTCTAAATTAATTTTGAATTGAAAGACTTGACGAATTCGGCTGGGAGTTCGTTCCATGGAGCTATTGTTCGATAGTAGAACGAGTTATATTGAACTCCTCTAACACCATCTTTCAGGATTCGCTCGACCAGCTGATATTCGTGACCGTGACTTCCGTGGGCGAACATGTGTTGTATATAGTAATTTAAATATATCTTTGTTTAGGTAAGAGAAACTTCCCCTGATTATACAAACTATGGCGTTTGCTTTCTTAATTCTCATAGCCATATGTGATTCGAAAGATAGTGGCTCGTCAAATATCACACCAAGGTCTTTCTCTTCTTCTACATGCTCAAGAACTTCCTCATTGAGCTCATAAGGATGTGCGTGGAAAATATTACGAAACTTTCCGAGGGTTAGAACATGGCATTTCTCCTGATGGTAGGTCAATAGCCAGACTTTGGACCATTCCTCCAAGGCCTTGATGTCATCTTGTAGGAGTTGATTTTTTTGTAAATCTTTGTATCGTCTGCAAATAGCAGCGAGTTTGATTTAACGATTCTGAAAGGTCGTTGATATAGATCACAAATGGCCCTAAGACACTGCCTTGTAGAATTCCACTTAATACTCCCGAGGGGTCAGATTTAACTCCATTGACATTTACATTTGCGTACGATGGTTGAGGAAGCTTTTTATCCATTCCCATATTCTTCCACTTATTCCATAAGCTTTCACTTTTTTCATTAAACGTCGGTGGGGAACAGTGTCAAAAGCCTTTGCAAAATCAAAATAGATAGTATAGCTTGTTTTAGTTTTCAACTTGCTTTCGCATAAGAGTTTTCACCTTATTCCTCGTTTTTGTGTATGATGCTCTTCGCTCATAATTTTGGTCATTCCTCAGGTTTGTTATCCAGTTCCGGTGAAGTCTCTTTTTGTCTGCTATGCACCTTTGAAGTTCGTTATCTAGTGGAACATTGCCTTAAGTTTTCCCAGTTCTGAAGACTCAGTTGATTTCGGATTTCATCAAAATCGGTTTTATTGTAGAGGTATTTGGCAACTGACGATATAATCTCTAGGTGGCAGTTAAAATCAAAAACGAGAGTTGAATGATCGCTTTTTCCCAACGGAGCGAGGTACTGTATATTTTGATTTTCTTCTTCAGTCAATATGAGATCTATTAAAAAAGCTTCATCGGTACCACGACGTCTTGTATTTTCTGTTACATGTTGATAGAAATAGCAGTCTCGAACAGTTTCGATGAGTTTGTATTCCAGGCTATTTGTACTTCCTTTGGTTGTCCAATTTAACCAGTTGATGTCCTTCAGATTAAAGACTCCAACAAAACATTTGTGAGTATACTTTTTTGTAAGGCTAAGTTTATGCAATAGCTTTAGTAGCTTTTCATTGTTATCATCCGAGTTTTTGGTTTTTGTCGGACTTTGATATTTTATATATTGATATAAAAATGTCATTTAAATAAAAAAAATAGTTTTTTGTACAGCATCAATTTAAAGAATAAATTGTTAAACTTTTTTCTGGTTCTGGTTTTAAGTATAATATAGATACCCACCAAACCATAATTGTTAGTACGCTATCATATATTGGAAAATTATTTCAAATTCGTCTTAAAATTATTGGAAGATTTTTTTCTTTCTGTAACCTAACAATGAAATTCTTAGGATGGATATAAAATTTCCAAACAGAAAATTGTTAGTACCCTATTACCCTTTTGAAAAATAGTTTCAAATTCGTCTTAAAGAAAAATGATCGGAAGAAGCCTGTGGCCTAACGATCTTTAGCATTGATATCAAATTTCCAAACAAAAAAGCCTGATTATAAAGAGCCTTACAAAGACATCATGACAAAGTGCTTGGTATGTCCAGGTGTGATGCAAAGGTGTACACAGGTCGTTATTTCGATCCAAGATGATCAGCACTGGCCTATGAAAGCTGTGGAATATAACATAAAAAATATGTTTTAAAAGTCTTATCTGTAAGGCCTACTTTAGTCGGTCGTGTCAAATCTAATTTTGATATAAAGTTGGCAAAAGGTCGACCATCTAAAGTCAAAGTTTTTGGCAATGCAATGACTTCTCTCAATCTCTTTCAAGCAAAGGTTTTTAAATTTTAATCTAGATTCGACATGGCGGCAAAAAACCGACCGACTAAAGCAACTACAAGGCTCTTCACTTAAAATGATTATCATCAATGAATGAATAGAAGAGTTTTTTGTGAAAGAATCTTTTACACGACGTAGACTAGCATCCAGACGACTAGAATAATAACTGATATAAAGTAAGGAGTCGAGATGTTCAACGGGGAATTTTTGAGTTGAAGACAAATATAGTTCATACAATCTACCCCACCCGCTGATAAATTTGTTGCATATCAAGTAAAATTAGGTCATAAACTACTCCAGCCTATACATGGCGTGCAAGTGCATAAAATAAGTGTAAGAAATGGACCAAAACAGAGAGGTGATTCATTTTCGACCTTGTTTTTGAAGCAGTTTCCTTTGTTGGATGGTACTTTGTATTATATTCAAAGGCCTCATTTTGCAGAATTATTTCATAATAAATTAAATCAGATACTAACCTGAAGTTTCCAGACTGTATATCCGAGGTGAACAAACTATTTCTTGAGTCTCGTAAATTTTCTCGAAGCTTTTTATCTAGTGTCTGGAAATCAAGCAAAAGAAAGTCAATTAACCAAATGAAAGAATTAAAAAACGGATTAAGCCGAGTTTCTAGTTTACTCTAAAGAATTAGTCAAAATAAAGAATATTTAATTATTCAAAAATATAATTTGTCAACAGACAGAGGAGACAATAGTAACATAGCCTATTTACCTCTGCAACCATTTCAGCTGCATTTCCTTTAGGACATCGAATAATTGGTACACTACCTGAAAGACAAGAAAGATGTTTTGTATAATCAACATAATCGTCGATCGTACATTATTACTCAAATCTGATTGGTCGAGAAGGATTTTAAAGAATACCATTAATTTGTAGTTGTACTCTCCGAAGAGTACAATTACACTAAAAATGTAAAACACAGACTCGAATTTTTTAACTTTTTCCTTTAAAGATGTTAATGCACTGTTGATGACAAGTCGAGACCTTGCTATGTTCTGACGTCAATTGTTTCTATAAAAAGAAAGCTTGAAGTGACGTGAATTCCTTTGTGAATTGGTTTGTGGAAAATTACTTGCGTTTTTATTTTTCCCTTTGCTGAATTATCAAGACGTTTGGTATGTGATCAACTATTACCCAGGAATCGCACGTTTAGTCGTACAATTAACGATTAATCAGTCGTAACAAGGAGAAAATAAAGTAATTTGATCGTCGTCCTTCGGTCTCAAACAAATTTTTTCTCCTTGTCACTCGTGATTAATCGTTCAAATTGTACGATTAAACGTGCGATTACTAACAGTACAAATTAAAATCTTTCCAATAGCTTTAATTTATTAACTTAATATTTGACAGGGCTTGAAAATTAATACTCACCAAGGGTGACTAGGAATGAAAACAAACTGTTAACCATTGTATCGCATATATTTTCAATCTCTGTATCTCTGGCATCTGCCTTGTTCAAAGCTATGAAAAGAAGAAACAAAGGAAAGCGTGAATATGTCTGAGTGACCTTGTTAATGCACAAACACCTTCATATCATATAGCAATACAAGCCAATAAACAATAAGCAAAGATAAAAAGCAACTGAAGAGTTGAAACAATGATTGCTTGATTTCAATAAAAGTTTTCAAGAATTAAAGTGCATGATGAGAATACTACTTTTGGCAATAAATTTCAAACCAAAATTCTCAATCAAATAGTTCATAACCAATAGGTTTTTAATTAAGAAAATCATAACGATGCGATTCTAAAAGTTCGGAAACCTCAAAAACATTGAACAACGAACAATCTAAATAACATGTAAACATATCTGACGACGATAGCTGACGATAGAAGGCTTACCATAATATGATATGCTGTCTCTATCGTGATGTTTTACTGTGAAAAAATCATTCTCTAGTGATATGAAGTTCAAGTATTGATCCATAACCTTCAATTGAAAAAAAAGGATTTGATATAAGCAAGTAACTTGGCAAGGATGTGAAGATGTGATCAGGATTGAATTATATCAATACTATGGTATCTTGGAAAATCTCTCCAGCAAATTATCTTTGACATTTGATTGAATACTTTCAGCAAGAAATATAATTTCTTCATTTTTAAAACATTATTATTGACTATAATCTTAACATTATATTATAAATACCTTAGTAACAACATCAACACAATCATACTGCAGTGAAGAAGATGCCAAATCTTCCAGCAAATGGCGAGATATAGGTGAAATGAAATTCAAATAATATTTCTCATATAATTCATTTTTCATGTCCTATAAAAATCAGAAAATATTTTATCATTTTGAGCCATACTATAACAACTATAGAATTATAGGAATATGCTAGAAAATAGTTGGCTTTATCTTTCAAAAGTTTATTGGAATGTAACAGACAATTTTTTTCAGATGTTAATAGGTCCATAATTCATTTTTAATGCAGTCAAAACTTATATACTGTATAATAGTCATCTATTTTGATTTGGCTAAAAAAGTTACAGTACAGACACATACCCTGCATATTCTCTGTATGTTTTCTTCAGTTGGAAAAACAAAATAAACAACTGGAACATCAGGAATGGGATCTCGATCACTGTGAACCAACCTAAAGTTAATAAATACAGTAGAATGATGGATGTGATCTATCATTTATTTGGATGGCAGACAGGGAATTTAAATTCATGTTGCTGCAAAGAACTAAAAAGAATCAAACATTGAACAAAACTAATTTTACCTACTGAACACTATCATTAGCAAAATATTCAACCAAGAGAAACAGAAAGAATGTTTTATGTCAGAACAAAAGGAAATGAAAAAAAGGGAAATGATGATAGATAACCAGAGATAACAAACAAGAACGAAACTATGTATAGGATAGTTGAATAGAGATGAGATAGACAATAAGATCCAAAGCCAGATCCGTGATATCCAAGATATTGCTTTAAAAATCCCAAACGTTCTAACAGTATAAAACAACATAAAAAAGGTGAAGTAACATTCATATTAACTTACAAATGTAGCGTGACCCCAAGCTCTCGTAACTCTTTTACAGTTAGTAAGGGGGATATAATATCTTGTCCAAATCTGTCATAAACAAGGACCTATTGTAAATAAATAAAAATTTGTAGCTTAAAATTCTAATAAATTATCAAACACTATTTAGTGTAGCTCAGTATTGATTGGTATTTTGTGACACACGAGTAGTAAATTTATAATGCATTTTTTTCCAATTTTTGTACCAGAAAAAGAAAAACTTATTTACCTTCCACACTGGTTCCACATTCAACGTAGCTGATGTCAAAGGTTCATTCAGATTGAGCATACGCTTCAAACTTTCTACAAGTGAAAAAGTATTGTAAATATATTTTTTGGCTATTTCAGTAAAGTCAATTGAATAATTCGATTGATGAATGCAATCAAACACCAATCAAAGTTTTACATCGTTTCACATACTCTAGGCGCTTAGTTAGGTCCCATTGAATAATCTGCGTCATTTTGACTTCTGGTTATGAAAGTATAGACCTTTGAGGGTCAGAAAAAGAAGGTGACATTATTTGACTCCTCTGCATAAATCCATAATGGCCGACTTTTAACAATAGACCTCTTTGGAGACTTCCCTAGGCAAAGGCAAATATTTTCAGGTTAAGCATAGGCATTATCATATATCAATCAATCGGAAATTTTATAACAATCAATTTTGAGATATCTAGTGCACGCATTATGCTGAAAAATCTAGCATACATCTAGCAGAGTGTGCCCAAAGCAATAAAGTTTCATAAAAATCAAAAGTATTTCCTGATTTCCTGACTAAAAAGTGTCAGTCGTTTGGATGATGCAAACAAAAGTTACTTGTGGTTGCGACCTAATACATAGAAAAAAGCCATATTCCATGTTCAGCAGAAAATTCGGAAATCAAAAGCAAGCAGCTATCAAGAAATGTTAGAGTAAGCCAATTTTTGGAAATGTGTTAGGCCGTTCCAACAGATGTGTTTTGATTGGACAAAAATTAAGAAATGGTGTGCATGCGTCGTAAAAACACGAAATCTGTATACTACGCTTCTAAATTCTTTCGACACAACATGGATGGCTAAAAGTTTTGAAACTTGATTTGAATATTACCGTAGATGGCCCTATCTCCTTCACCCCTATTTAAAAAAGGCTCTTTCCTTCTTTGATGATTTTTAAGGTAAATGACTGTTGACGAATATAGGTGGAAATATAGAAAGTCAAAATTGAATATTTAAGGCGGCCATAGTGTCCTGCAGGGTCTGTTCCCCCCCCCATACCTAAAATCAAAATTTTCTATTCCCCCCCCTCATTTTTCCCCACCCTGCCTCTGAAAATTTCTCTGTCCCCCCCTCAAGGATATAAAGTCAAAATCTAACAAATTTATCGGTTACTGTTTTTCCAAAGGTAGTTATAATTCAAGAATAAATTGAAAGGTTTAGGATTCAAGTTTTTTAAAGATTATTCCTCGTTGTTTCCTGATCTTGATATTCTTCATCTTTCACATCATCTCATCAAATCTTTTTTTTCAATTTTGAATTGATTTTGGAGAGTTCCCCCCCATACATACAATCAAAATCTTCTATTCCCCCCCTCATTTTTTCCCCACCCTGGCTTCAAAAAAATTTCTTTCCCCCCCATACGTCCTTTTGGCCTCAAAACCCATCCCCCCCCTGAATCCAGGGGGGGGGGAGGACACTATGGGCCCCAGAGTGGCTTTTTTCATTTAGGAGGTGCATTCTATGTTTATTTCAGGGTTAAATCCTAATTCTACCATACTAAATGTATAATTTATAATAATCTGACTCATATCAAACTATCATTATATAGAATAGAATGACTATCAATTTGGGAATAAATCTTTGTAAAAAGTGATTTGAGTTTACCTGATTAGTTTATGATTCCCATCCAGATGCCACAATGATAAAGGTCCTGCAACTTTGTACTTTCTTCTCAAGATAGGCTTTGATTGCAAAGTTCTAAGAAGGACTCCTTCAGGATCTACTCTCCTCATGCTCTCTCGAACTCTTCTTTGCTGACATTTGAATCCTTTTGATTGTAAGAACCCTTGCATTCTTTTATAGCCAGTATTTGGAAATTCCTTTAAAATTGAAGAAATCAGGCTATCCAATTCACCATCATCCAACGCTGCATACAACTCAGAAAATTTCAATCCATAACTCTTAAGTCTTCTTTTTATTGTACTCTTACTAACGTTTAACATTTTTGCAATTTCTGGTGCTTTGAATCCATTCTCTAGGTATCTTTGAAGTAACTCTTTTGATATCTTAAATTGTGGTGCTCCTGGTTTCCCAGTCAATTGTTGATCAACAAAGACATTTGAAGGCAAGTCATCGTTTTTGAAAAATGAGCTGTCGTTGACTAGCTCCTCACATGTGTCAACTAAACTCTTAATATGCGAAGAATATAATGGGTAGCATGATTTCACGTTCACAAGAATTCCATGTAACCTTTCAATCCTTGAAACAATTCCGTAATCATCTTCTACGTCACCAGGTCTATGTAAGTCATAATGGATTTGTTTAACCATGTTTGAAAGTTTTTCCAAGATTGACTGAAATCCTTGGCTTGATTGCTTAAAAAAAAAGAAAAGAAGGCAAACAAATTGCTTGGAATTTTAACTGTATATAAATAATGGAAAAAACCCAGTTTAAGTAAGCGATGGATGCTTTCTTCGCTAGATTTGGAATAGAAATCAGGACACAATCAACGTCAATATTATTAATTACTGCCAGTCAAATGACTAGCATAAGCAGAGGGGTAACTTTCATCACATCCAAATGACAGACTTCATTCTAGTTTATATATAATTTACAAATCATAGAAAAACAAACCGGTGTCTTATCTTGTAAGTGGATTAAAACTGCTATTTGGAGGTGATGAAGGTAACCCCATGTGTAATTTCTTTTACTTACGTAATAGGATAGCTAAACTAAATAAGCTAAAATAAATCCATATTAACAGATTATCAATTACCTATCTAAGTTGGTGACCACTATAATACAATCGGTACTTTTTTCCAATTAAAACCAATACACCTTAATCAAAAGACAAAGGTTGGATTTTAAAGTTGATTGATTGACCTTTAGAAAATCATGAAAAATTGCGAGTATTCGATAAATTTGATTAAAGCTATTTGGTTCGACAAAGTTTGTTCTGTTTAGTTACCCGAAAAAATGCTCATTTTGATGAAGTCGCCCAAGTTGTGCAATATTTTAACTAGTTCAGCATTTTTCCTAGTGTTTCAACTGGATTTGATTTTGCAACATGGAGCATTTTACAATTTTTAATGAAAAGGCTAAAAAAATGAGCTTAGTTGAATTCCAAAACTCTTTTTAAGCATACAAGCTCGATTAAATTCAATTATATTGATCGAGCTTAATCGAACATATCTGCAAAAATTGTGAGTATATTGGTTGAACATTAATTGAGACAAAGTTCGACAAAGTAAGTTCGATTAAAAAACCGGTTTGATTATTAGTTTGATTTATTCAGTCTTGCTGATTGGGAGGTAAATAACTGCTTTTGCTTTGAATGAAGCAATACCCTATCGTCCAATTCATCGATTGGAAAACAAATACCAATTGCAATTGTATATTGAGTGAGTGCAACTGTCTGGATTCAGTGGCATTGTGGCAGCACAGGGGGGCAATAATAAACAAACTCATTGAACTAATCCATTCTATAAACTACCATCAACTGGGGGTTACTTTCATCAGCGAGGGTTAACTTTCATCACCTCCAAATGACAGACTGTAAGCCTTCTCTTCTGGTCTAGAATTTGTAAACTAAGCTAGAATGATGCTAGAATGAACTTCCCACTTTTATAAATTGAGACCAGAAAAGTCTGTCATTTGGAGGTGATGAAAGTTACCCCTTGCATGGTTTCCTCCCCCCCCCCTTAAAATAAGGGGGCCCTGAAAAAAGGGCATTTTAAACAAGGGGGGAATTTGAAAAAAAATTATAAATAAGGGGGGAGTTTCCATCATGGGCATCAGAATTTCCAACAAAAGTTATAAAAGGGGGGATTAAATACTGTAAGTTTAAACTTTTACAAAAGCCCATATTTTGATATTTTGAACATATCATAAATAACACACCTTATTATATACCTGTAGGCAAAAACTTCCATTGAATAATTATCGATATCCACCCCTATTATACAACGCTAAAACTTTTTTTCGATTTTTTTGATTTTATTATTGTCTCGATATCAGTTTCAGATTTCTTGTTGATTGTTTGACGGATTGTTTTGGTTAAGCGTTATTTTTACCTACCTATATTAGGGTT
>JAUJPO010006681.1:0-20236 GCA_032270745.1 Tiaropsis multicirrata | reverse complement strand
TTTGGAGAACGAAGCATCGAGACAAAAATGAGTCTCTTTTATTCAAGCAATTTTTAGAGACTTTTGTACTAAAGAACAATAGTAGACAACCTAGGATTTTTTTTTGGGGGGGGGGGTGAGGGGTTTACTGAAGGGTTTATTGAAGGTTTTACTGCCCACTAAGCACAAGAAATAACCATATGTTTAAAGGTCGAGAGAAACATTGAGACATTTACCTGCAGTTACACTGACTTGGACTGTGCTGCCTGGCTCTAAAAGAAACGAAGGAAAAAAAATTAAAAATTTGGGCCAAACATCTAAGGAAATAATTTTCGACTAAAGATTTATTGTTGAATAGCCCATTAAAATAATTTCCAGGTAGGTTACCTTGGCTTCCAGCTGTACCATTAGTCAAACCTGAAATTTGAAAAAGGAAATCTTAATAACTATGAACTGTTTTAATAAGTAGGGTAGAAATAGTACCACGTGTCTCCACGTTGCGGACCTGTCAATTTGAGACCACTCAAGTTTTCCGTAGTAAAGTCTCTTAAATGAGTTTGGAGTTAACAAAGCATTGAGACAAAAGTTTGTCTCTTTTATTCAAGCGACTTTTAGGGGCTTTTGTACTAAAGAACAACGTGGTCTCAAATTGGAAAATTAATTATCAGCTTTTAAAGAGATAAGGTTTCTTAGTAAAACAAAACATGATGATTTCAAATAAAAAACTAAAAAACTAAAATATATATAATAGTGTTAGAATTACTAAAATGAACTAATTATTATAGTGGCAAAGAAATCTATTTGAAGAAGTACAGTACAGTAGGGAAAAATCCTTATATTAATTTTCATTGTTGTTGGTTATGTATGAAAGCTACAATTACAGTACATTAATTTTCTTTTTTCTTGTATTAAAGATATTATTTTCACAAACAAATCTTCTTGTATTATTTGGGGTTATTATTAGTCATCAAGCACGATCTAAAGATGGTAAACCTTTTGAAAAAGAATTAGTTTGTCACTAACTGTTATTGATTATTCAGTGTTTTTTGTTATTTGTGTGCATTGTGTGCAAAATGATACCTTCTTTTCTATTGATAGGTGCTTGTGTGGGTGTTTGTGCAATGTTTTGTGCAAAACTTTTGCGATGATAAGTATTTGAAGCTTTATCCAAGTCCTGTAATAATCCTTCGAGCTCAGTTAAATTATTTAAAGATTTTTGTGATAAATTCTTTGCTTGAGTAGTATTATCAGGCTTTGACGGAGGTTGTGCATTGGAGATTTCTTTTGAAGGTTTTGGCATTGTTTGAGGAGGTGGAGTTGTACTAGAATTTTTGGCGAAAGCTTCAATTTTAATACCTGACGGAGGTGGAGGGAAGTCATCTGATGGCTTGCCTTTGCCAGAACTTCGTGATGAGTTTTGAAGATCTGCTAGTAGTGCATCTGAAAAGAAATTGTAAAACATAACGAAAAATCCAAAGTCAAACAGAAAAAGCCAAAAAGAACAACAACAGTCAAAAAGAAAAGTAAAACTGTTAATCCAGAGATTTTTCAGAAAATATCTAAGGTAGGGTTTTTAAGGTGCAATTACTATAACTGCAATAAAACAAATGAAAAAAAAATTCTAAAAATTTTGAAAGTCCAAACCACGACTCCCAAAAATCTAAAATTTCCCTAAAAATTCTTCTTTTGGTCAAAATAGGCTGGATTCTTTCCTAATTCTGACCACTAGCACTAATGCCTTATTCTGGATGTTCCATTTTTTTGCATATTTTTTCTAGAATAATTTTAATGATCCTTTATTCCTTATATCATTATTTTTTTGAAACAATTTTCAAGTAAAATCATACTTGCCAACTACTAGAAATTGCTGTGCGTCCTAAAATGCATAAAATTAGTACCAAAAATATGCCCAGGTGTAAAACCTATCCAAAACGACTTTCTCGTATTTTGGTTTGCTGGAAAAAAGGTATAATATATAAACATTGTGTGCACAGAAATTTATACCTTTAAAAGAAACAAAATTGCGCAAAAATTAATATCTGCAAAAAATTAATATCTGCAAAAAATTCTACCTTTAGAAGTAGGTTATGTAGCGAATTTAGACAAAATTAGATAAGATTAGGTAGGGCGACAGGTCAGGACTATGTAACCTTTACTTTGTGTTTCCCTGTTACTGTTACATGATCATTATAGAAAAGTGGAGGTACCCAAAAGGTTAGTGCAGATGACCCTATCTCTGTCACCCCCTCCCTAAATCGGTCACCCCTATTTTAAAATGACTCTTCCCTTTGTTCACAAGCTTTTTATTGCAGGTGAAAAGTTAAAAGGTCCAAATTGTAAATTTAACTGTCAAAGAGATTCAATTGGTATTAGCTGCCAAATGAAAAGGGGTGACAAAATTAGGAAGGGGTTGAAAGAGATTATAGGGCCATCTACAGTAGTGAATTTTAATCCAGTCAAGCTGTTTACCCTGGTGTAAATTATGCAACCTAAAAGTTTTGGTGTTATTTATCATAAGGCCATCCTAAAAAAGATCATTTTTTCCGGTTCACAGCATACAATTTCAAAATATGTCATAATGTGCTAAATCCAAAAGACATTCTTTCCTGGCCCTGAGGACTAATATTTCCTGATTCCTATAAAAAATGACTCTCAAACAGATAAAAAATCTGACTTAAATTTTCCCTGGCTATCAAACCTTTTGCTGAAGCCATCTTCTAAACAAAACATCTGACTTAAATTTCCCGTGGCTATCAAACCGTTTTGCTGAAGCCATCTTTTAACAAAATAAAAGTAGATATTTATAATTCAGAAAAATTGGTAACTTTTTATCATTGCAGTGCTCGAATTATAAATTTTAGGAGCTTCGCAAAAAACCACGAGCTAAGCGATATAGAAAGTGGCACAGGCAAAAATTATTTTAGAGTTTGCAAAGCAGTTTTCATATTTTGCAACCTTGTTTGGGATGCAACTTTTACCAATTTATCACCTCAATGACTTGTATTCAGAGCTGGCAAAGTCTTTCTGAACAATACAGACAAGAGTTGCCCGTGTTGCTAGTGCTAGGGTCTATTTTTTTCTTCACAATTTTTCTTCGCCAAAACCAGAAATCACTTTGCATTTTGCGAAGTGCAAAGCTATAATTTGAACCCTATATTGATTGCTGATTGCTGATTCACAAATTTATGATATCTGCTGACTGAATTATTAATATCTGTTGACTGCTCCAAATGATTGACATACTCAAGATTTTTGAGAGCCTAAATTACAAATTGATATGATCGATGGATTGTTCATCAATAAGTAATTGCTGTGTAATCAATATGCAACTGACAAATAATTATCAAGAGCGGTATGTAATGCATAAGTCTTTAAGATTTATTGCGCAAAAGTGAGAGCACTCCAAAATATCAAATTTTAGGTTAAAATCTTATTTATAATACAAATACACTAGCACCGAGTGATTTGAGAGTTTCATATTTTTATAATAACAATTTTTGTTTTAAACGTGACCCCAAAAGCAACGTTTTTCAAAGTTGCAAACAAATGAAAAAGAAAACCTGTAAACAAGATTCAATCTTGTCAGCCATGTACAGCCATGGTCAGGTTTGACAATATGCCACTTTAGAGTGTGTCCCTCACAAAATTAAAAACTGTCTTAATATTGTAAAAAACATTCAAAAAGTGCTCTTTTTAGTTTCCATCGAACGCTGCATTTTCTCACGGTTTTTTCTAGAATTTTGCTAGGTGTGAGTGAAAATACCCTTGCCTGGGCATGTTAATTGCAAAAGAAAAAAATGTTGCTAACATGTTACAAATTGAAATGCATCACATCACTGGCAAACAAATAAATCAGAAATCAAACAACATAGCTAATTATGTAAAAAAGGAAAGGATAATTCAAAATAAAAATCAAAGGAAAAAGAACTAGCTATGAAAATGTTAAGGTTCTATAAACAATTTTTACCTAAAAACTGCAAATCTTCAGTCACTTTTCCTTTCTTTTCCATTTTTAACAAAATATGGTGGCACAGAAAGTTTCTTTTTGTTTTTTAGAGCTATGGAACTTTTTTGATGCCTTTTTCCATAAAAAAGATTTTCTTCTAAAATCCTTCTTTCAAAGCCAAATAAACAACGAAATCAATACTCTAAAGTCTTGCTATATTGGATATAAAAACATCTTGAAGTGTTTGACAATACATTTACCATTTTAAAACTCCCCTGTCTTTTTTTGCTTTTGGACGCTCCTTATTTATTTTTCCACAGCTCTATCTACCATGTTAGAAAAATTTAAAATGCCTGAAAATTGACGTAATGTTTCCGTTAAAAAAATGGGTGCGTCCCTTTTTTTTTTGGAAAAAGGGGTGAGAAAAGTACCCCTTTGGATTATTCTCTATATATTTTTTGCGCATAAATTTTCAATTTCAATCGTTTTGCTTAAAACAAATAATTCTGGCAGCATTCTTAACGTTTAATCGGTTTGACTATGTTCAAAAATTTATCAATAGATTAATTAACTTTTCACCAGAGTAGTAGCGAGTAGCTTCACAGCTCACAAAAGTGCATTTACCAATACTCCCCTTTTAAAATAAATTGATGGCTAACTGTTTCAATAATAATAATACCTTACCTAAATCATCCATTTTGTTGCTTCTGTATAGTATGGCCTTTTTCGTATAATATCTCTTACAACAATGTTATAATGTTATGCCCCTCTACTGTTATAGGCTGTGTAATAATTCTATAATATTGCTCCTGTGTTTGACAATAAAAGAATAATACAATTAAAATTGATAACTCCAACAGTGCACTAAATAATGAAATGAAACCAAACTAAAAATGAATTCAAAAGAGTTGAACTTTCATGTGGTAAAAACTAAGCTCGTCTTTCGGCGGTTTGCGATTCAAGAAAATAACAGTTAAATTTGAACAATATTTATAAATTATGTATCATACTAAAATAATAGTAATATGATTTCTCTATATTGTTATCACATATATTTTCAGTTAGATTGTAAACCTGGTAAAAAGACCAACTATGCTACGAAAACACTTCCAACCGAATGATCAAATCAAAACCCACGAGAGAATCACGATTTTACGATTATCTCTCACCAACCAAACCAACAAAAACATCGAGAAGTATCATATCACAAATTCGCTTCGCCTCTCTCGCCTCATCTATACAATCAAAACGCTTTCTCAAACAAAATTTCCTGTTCGTCAACACAATGATCAAATACAACAACAACACCAAAAGAAATCTCTATTAAATATAATTTTGTGCAATGACACAAAAACTTTGTCATGATATATTTCAAATCATTTAACTCGGAGATTAGCCTTGAAGTGTGTTAACGCAACACTGTACATAAAAGGCTTTGTTTATATGTAGTTATATATTTCACAAGTCAGCGCCGCACCTCCCGTCGATTCTATTGTCTGACATTACGTCTTGATGCTTATAAACTAGATCAATTTTCTTCCTTGTATGTCGAGAGCTTAACACATCTCTTCCTCCGTTATATAATATGGCTCTATCTATACTATCATTGCTTTTAATACTTTCAGGTATTTTTAAATGATAATTACAATGTGGGGCAAGCCAGAGGAATTTAGAAGAACTATATCCAAATTAACGAAGCAGTCACGCACACAACGTTGTCCCAACATTCTTTTCAAACGTCCAAATAACGTTCTGACGTTTAAACGACCAATAATTTATTAGTTACAAATAGAGTGACAAAATATGACGTAATGGATGACGAAAGATATTACAGATTACAATTCAAGTTAATCTTAATATGCATATTTAAAACAATATTTTAATCTTTACATTAAGCCCATTACATTAAAAGCTGAAGTTCCTTTGTTAGACATGTTGAACCTTTTAACATACAGTAGGTGGGGGGTGGGTTTAACCTGCCTAAGCCGCCATGGTTCCAAAAGTATATAGTGCTTCATAAGAAAATAACGCCCTTTTAATTAGTATATGCGCCTTTCTTCAATAAGTTATTCACTGTAACATGTCTTGGTGGTACTGCCCCCTCCCACCCCCGCCCCCGCCTCTTTTGTACATATTTCTTAGTTACATCATCGTGTATGCTGAATGACAGAAACAATTAAGCTAAGGAAAATTTATCTATCAATTAAAAAGGTCACTATAATTGCACCAAAACAATGAATTGTCAATCTAGAGAGGATACAACCGAATAATAAACAAAAATAATATTTAGAAACACTTTGTTGCTATTTAGCGACTTTCCTTACATCCTTACAAATGCTAAAATGTCATTGACATATCACATCAAAAAAAATTAGATAAATTCTCAACTGGTAAAAACTGTTTTCTAAAAAAACGCCTCTCTGGACTTGAATAAAAACTCCAAATTAGACAGGGGTGACATATCCGAGAATGCACCCAAACAGGTGGTCACGATTCAAAGAATGAAGGAGTATGCTATGACCAGAGATACAGAAGGGTCATCAATTTTTTTCTCGGAGAGTGTTGTCTCTCAATATGGAACATGAGCAAAAGTAAACACTCTCCGTTAAGATTTTTGAGAATCTTCTGTATCCGTCTCTGCTGTCTTGGACCATCAATCATTGCCATTCAGTACATCTTTAGCCTGTGTGAAGTACAGTTTTAGCCTTTGTGTAACTTTAAACTTTGATCATATTATGTGTTTACAGATGGCTTTCTTTTTTCTTATAAACCATACAAAATAACGAAGAAAAAAAATTTAAAGCAAAAAAAAAAATCTAAATCTATTTAAAACCTAGGGTAAATAATTCTAAAATTGATATCTTTCTTTAGACTTTAATCCAAGCTGACACGGAACGTTTTTTCAACATTGTTTGGACGTTCAAATAACGTTCTGACGTTGAAACAACGTTGTTTCGACGTTAAAAGAATGTTCCGTACATGCTGGGATCCAAGCAAATCTTTTGTTTGTAATCTACCTATCATAGTGCGATCACTCTGCGATGGTGTGAGCTTTTCGGATCGAAAAGTGAACAATGTAAGGTATTGCACTCCTTCAACGGTGTTATTACATAAAGTTGAGAACATCTAACTGGAGGAATGATAACATTTTAAGGAAGAGCTCGTTTTTGAGGTCAAAGAAGATCAACATGAATTGACGGTAGGAGATGTCTGTTGCATTGGTAAGAACAGAGCCCTGTTACACCGTATGGTGTATATAGACAAATATTCATTTTCACGTTGTATCATCAACAGTAGAATAGACTTTTCATAAACTACGTCATGAGCAATTCTTGCCTCATTTTAAACGCATTACAGAGGCGGATAGAGAAAGTACTGGAAAGTGTTAATTTCCCAAATAGGGATATAGACGAAAGCACCACTATCTGTCAAAAGTTCTGAGTACTTCTGTATATCCGCCATTTTGTTACTTGGGTAATATTTCAATCAAAGTAATAACTTTTCATGTAAGTGTCACAAAAATCCATATGAGAATTGGTTACCTTAGCAAAATCTTGAAAGAGAGGCAATTGTTTGTGACGTAATTTATGAAAAGGTCTATTTCAGCCCTCAAAAGTTAATTTTTTGATTTCATACAGCTACGTCTAGATGAAGAAGATGAAAAAAGAATTAAGCCTTAAAGTTGTAGCAAGTACGTTCTAGATACTCTCATACTGATGGGATGAAAATGTTATACTACTAAATTATTCTACCAAAGAAAAAAATAGTTAAATTACAGTAATAAAATATGACGTGAGTAATTATAAGAGGTGATTATAAAATCAAAAAGTTGAATAATATAATATAAAACCACTGCTGTAAAATATTTTTAGGCAAACGACGATAAGTGTATACAGCTAATTTTCAAAAATCAAAAATTTAATCGAATAATATTTTTTTGATGATCGAACAATCGAGAAATTTGTTTTGAAAAATAAATATTCTACAATGTAGTAACAGAAGACAAACGTAATTGTCCTTTTTCTAATTTAGCAAAATAATATTTGTTTTTTTTCTTCAAAATACATTTCTTAAATAAATATCTCAGCAATAATAATTTCAAAATAACAAAAAAAATTGTCTTTTCTCAAGTTTCCGTTTACCTAAGTTAACCCGAATACGAATCCAGTATTCCGAAACCGAATCGGGATTTATAAAAACCGGTTTTCAAAAATTCGGAATTTCTCACCTACGATGCTAATCTTCAGTATAGTGTAATCAGCCACATAAATCATTTCTCCACAAAATCGATGATGTCACATTTTTTGATCAAATTATGTATCATCCACACATCCAAGTTGTTTTTATTTACGTTACATCACCTCTTCATTTATCTCTTTCAGAATTCAAAGCTAAAAAATCAAAACGAGAATACGTCACAAGCCCTTTGAAAAATTTGGTGTGACAACTAAAATTTTTCCGACTAATATTTCTGTCCGACTAAAATTTTGTCCGATTAAAAACTTAGCCTTATTTAGGCTATTTTTGACTGTTTAGTAAACATTTTAGGAACTGATATTTATATTTCCAATATTTTTTCCTGACTAATTTTTTTCCGATAAGTTACTAGGAATTGGAAATGGGATTAAATCTATAAATCTGACTGGCAATGCCTTAAGTAATATTCAAACTTGTTTTATAAGAACGATGAGAACAAAAAATTAGACCAATTAAACACCCCTGCTTCAGTATCCGGTTAAAATTAACAATTTAAAGTATAGTACAACCCCATATCACAGACCCGGTGGGACCCCCTACCAACTGGGAAACAGATCCAAAAAAAACAAAAAATAAATAATTGAAAAACAAATATTTGATAGTCCCACTAATAAATTTAGATCTACTTGAATTTATTGAACAGAGAAGAATAGAATTTTGTATTCCCAGTGAAAAACTTTTTCCACTGGGTCAATACACCTTTTCGACCATAGTCGCGCGGTCAGGCGCGTGTCATTTAATTACTTAATTACCCCCCCCCCCCCTAAACTCGATCCAATCCTTTTTTGACACCTCTTTCTATTGTTTTTAAGTGTGAAAAAAAGGATTGGGACGGTTTTAGGGTTGAAAAATGGACATAAATTTGCCTGCGCTGCGATTGGCGGCTACGGTCGAAAAGGTGTATTGAGACAGGGTTTCCAAGTATAATCTATTCAAATCAGGACCTAACACCACCGCCCACTCTCCCGCCCAAATAACAATAATACAATTTTTGTGAAGGAAGTTAAACTTAGTCAAACGTGGGCGGTTAAACGCCCTAAAAGCCCTAATCTTAATCAAAATTTTAATATTCTTAAAGAGGTTTTAAAGTATTTTAACGAGACACTTAGTTAGATGAAAACAATATTAGGTTTAATCATCGTTAAGAAAGTTGATCAGATGCGCGTACAGAAGGTACTCAAAGTTTTTGACGGAGAGTGTTGACTTCCATATAAGGAATATGAACAAAAGCTGATGATTGACGTTTGTAAAACATACAAACAAACAATAAACGAATGGATGCCAAATTTGTTCTCTCCATAGTAAGCATTCCAAAAATCTTATACAAAGTGTTTTGACATTTCTCCTTTTAAGGCGATTTCGATATCAAAATGAGACAAACAATTAAGAGCAATGACATAGCCCTATTGATCGAAAAGTTGACAAGAATTTTTACAATGTATTACGTCAGATTATAAGGCTTTCAACTTTTTTAATCATATCGATTTTTTCATAAGAGCAATTTACTGAGAACAACCCTTTTAAGAACAGTAGACTTAAAGGATCTGGTTCTAGTTGAAAAAGTGCTGGTAAATCCTATACTAGGCAAGAATGAGAATGAATTGAATTTCTTCCGATAAGAAAAAATGGAATTGCTGAATATTTGAAATTCTTATAAAAACTCTCTACTCCAATCAAGTACTCTCTGAAATGATTCATCAGCAATGTTGCCATAACGACGATGTATGATTATATTTTAACATTAATGCTACGTTTAAAGGCAGCTATATTTTTGTGGTGTGCTCGCAAATGTACATAATGATTGACAAGTTTTATAAGAAACTAAATTCGTTCTGAGAAAGCTAACAATGAAATGGCGAAATTGAAGTGTTTGTAAAACCTGCTAGTATGTAAAAACCGCCCTCCGCCCTCAAATAGAGGAGGAAGCCAATAAGACATGAAAAAATTAAAGAACATTACAGTCAAACTGAATGAATTTAGTTTAAAATTCTCACTTTTCCCATAACTTTTGGAAGAAAGGGACAAAGACTGAGAAGGTTCTTATAAAGAAAACCTTTGACAGGTGATTATAATTGGAGATTTCATCGATGTTTTTGATGCAAACAAATAACGAAATGCAAAAATAATGGCTGAAGTCAGCAGAAGGTTAAAAACTAATTAACCCCCATTATAGGGAGCCATCATTTTTGCGAATCATGATGTAGTATTTTGAGTATACCTTATACAAACTATTTGTTGACCTCATGTTTTCAAACACATTTCATTGTTAATATATTACATTTACATTATCAATTTGTATTTGTATAAAGGACGATTACCTCAATTTTTGTTTATCAAAAGTCGGGGATCCCGGATGCACAAGGTAGAAAATAGGAACTCATGATTTAAGTTTTCTGAAGTTTTTCTATAAAAAATGTATGTTTAATGTAAAACGTTGAAAATACAATAAACAATACGGTCTAAATCAATTATTATTTTAAAAAGTAAACTCACAAAACTAAGGAGTCATTCCCCCAGTCATCTTGTACTTAACTTCGGACATAAGGTTGTAGATTTCTTTTTAAATACCAGAAAATCACCATAAACACAGTATAACTGCCTAATGCTTTTGAAAGTGGTATGTTGGCATATGGTAGCAATAGCTGACATTATACAACCTTGAAGGAAGGAGCACATTTTCTAAAAGTCTACAGACCTTTTGACCGAGATTGTAAGCCTTTTTTGCTACAAGTTAAAATCGGGAAGAACCGAAAACACAAAACCGGGAATTTTGTTGCTGTGTATCTCCCCACAATAGAACGTCTCATAAATTACGTCAAGAGCAACGAGGACTGCCTCGTTTTCATACAATTACCTCAAAAATGACACTCTCAAAATGACAAATATATAAAGGAGTCAAGTTTTGATAAGCTCCCTTGGGATTTGGTTAAAATTAGCACTCAATTCAAAACGAGGCAGTCGTTGTTCGTGACGTAATTTATGAAAAGGTCTATTCGGTATTTAAAAAATATGCCGCTTCTAACATTTTGGTTTATGTTCAAGAGTTGCTGAATGAATTTAAGGGAAGAAATTTTCGCGGAACAACATTCCGCAAAACACGGAAAAATCAATTTGCGAAATATTTACCCCTTAATTTGACCTTTTTTAGGCGAAATTACGCCATAAATTTACCGCATAATCATATATAAATCGCAAAATTAAATTCCGCGAAATTTCCTATTTTGAAACTCTGCATCGCGAAATAAGTTTCGCGATCCGACTAGCTTGAGAGAATACTTACATTTATAAAGATTTATGACATTTATACCTAAGGCCATCCTTAAAAAAATGTTTGTTTCCGGTCAGCGGGTGGGCAAATTTTCCTCAACCGGGCGGCCGGGATTTCACCCGGCCGCGGACCAGAAACAAAAGTTTTTTTGAGGGTGGCCTAAGGTTCGAACAAATCCTAAATTATAAATAAAAAATAATTGTTGATAATATAATATAAACGTAAAAGTGTAAAAGGGAACGGTGGGACACTTCTAATTTTAAACATTATACTAAATATAATTTAAACTGTTTACTTCTGTAAACTTAAATAATACAATAATTTGTTCGATCACACGCAAAAAAAAATTCAGGAAATAAGGTATACCTTAACCCTTAGAGCCCGAAGAACGCCATTGACGCCTTAACCCGCCTTAACCCGCCATTGGCCATTTGGCGTTCTGAAAAGGTAGTTTTACCGCACCCAAGTCTCTTGGCTATAGCTCAAAACCACTTCATTTTAAGGCATATAAATCATGTTTCAATCATGCGTTTTGCAACAAAAATGAAGGAACCAGTAGTTGTTTTTGACTACAAAATATATTTAATCATTTTTAGATCCTTTTGTATTTAGATTAATTTTAATTTTAGTATTTTTTTTTATCTCTGACTAAAATTTGAATGAAATTAATTAATTTTCGCGGAAGAAATTTTCGCGAATTAGGGACAAATTAGACAACATTTCTTGTCGCGAAAATTTCCTTGGTAGTCTTGGTCCCTTGTGTAGGGTCTTGGTCCCTTGTGTAGTTTCAAGCAAAAAGGCTTCGCTTAAGTAGATTGCCCGCTAAGTAGTACGTCTTTTTCTCGGTCCTTTGAGCTTTGAGATACTGTATTCAAAATTTAATAATATTCATTAAAATATTTCGAAGCGTACAACCTTTAAGAAATTTTGGTCTAAAATAATGCCAAAAGTCTTTGCACGGATTTCTGACATTCCGTACCAAGTTGAAATTGAGGACAGAGATATTTCGGCAGCTTAGTTCAGCTCGATTTTACAATTATAATGTGTTTTTAGCAAGTATTTTAATGACATACTAATGACATACTGCCCTGGTAAATTTAAATGCTGCAATATAAAATTTATCTACCCTGAGTTGTAAAGTTGTCTTTGGCCTTAAAACCCTTATCTAGATAAATACAAAAATGAGGCATTGATTGCATATTGAAAAAGATATCAAAAGATTTGTTAAAATTTCTAAGGAGTGTCCCCCATGATAAAACCATCCAAAGCGAAAATTCACAAAGTTCTCTCACCAAGAAAAATCAAATTTAACCCAAGAGTCACTTTTTCTGCAAACACGCAAAATCGAGTCAAATTCTGTATGGGTAGCGTAGTAGAAATTAGCTCTAATGAATCAATTTATGCTCATTGCTTTGCTGACATAGTTATAAATAATATTCGAGAATTGCCTTGCTTTCTAGTTAAAAACTATTTTATAATTATAATGTATTTGAAATCTACTAATTACGATAATGTTCAATTGAATAATAAATTTTAATCAAAAACGGAGACGGGTCGGTTTCAAAATAATTCACTGGAGTAAAAAAATATCATCTAAGTTGTTTGTAGCCAAGACTACAACACTTTATAAAAACATACAGATCCGACAGCAAAAAAAAGACTTCTCGCGCGCCATTACAAAAGTCTTTAGATTAGACAATCATCTTACAGTAGCGGTATACGAAAACGCGAATCTTGATTCTGATTGGACGATTGGTGCGAGGATGACGTCACTGGCGGTTGCCTAGGCGACAGACTGGAATCGCATTGAAGAAACTCGAAAGGTTCAAAATCCTCCATGTGGTCCGCCGTCGCGGCTCCGTTATTCGATACGTAATTTGAGGTCGGGACAGGGCCATGATGACTGTTCTCAAAAGTAAGATCCATACTCATATTTTGTGGGTCGTAGCTGTCTTTGTATCTGTCTTGCGGGTGATGCAGCGGATGGGACGAATGCTGGCTGCCTGACTGCGGCGCAAGCCTTTCGTGATTATTATAAGGCGCATACTCTCGCGGATGAGAACCGTACGATGAGCCGATATTATGATTGTTGTGATGGTGGTGTGGTAGATTCGAAGCTGAAGAGTTACCCCTATAAAAGTTCTGTGAGTGATGCGTCAGTGCTGAATGTGATAAGTATTCCGCACATGTGTCATAGCTACCGGTTTCGAAATTCATTCGGGAAGGCGCCGCCGCCGGCTTGGACGACGGGTCCACCGTCTTCAAAAGCCCAAGCGAAGGAGGGTAGTTACTGTTTTGAAAGGAGGTAGGGAACGCTCCATCGCTGCTACGGTAACTGTCTGAATAATCGTAATAGCCTGCTGGCGTATTCGAATGATATCCGTTAGACTGACTGCCAGTAAACGGCACACTACCGACTTCGTAATAACTGTTCCCTGTAGAAGAAGACTCTTCTTTTATTGGAGCGATTTTAGGTGAAATTTCTTGCGAGCGCACATGTATGGCGGTACTGCTGCTACTGTTACCATTTTGGTTGGAAGAGATTGGTTGTTTAGGTGGTGATATATTTTGCGGACCCGAATTAAAACCGAATTGTGTTTCGCCTGATGGCTGGACCTTGGTTGGGCTACAAATAAATTAGGGAGAAAAGAAATTACTTTCCCTTTTTCGTTTGGTTATCTTAAGTCTGTTATTACATTACTACCTTCGTTGGGCATTACAGTGTTATATTTTTCTTATTATCATTATGTATTATATTATCTTGATATTATGGTTTAAAAAAGTTTAAAAGCCCAACCAAGCTATATTGCGTAGTAGATGCGTTTCTTATGTTAAGTTTAAATGAAAATATACTAATTTCATAGTCAGTAAAGTGTTCACTGGTCTGGCAATGTATTGATATATCTTTTTGTCAAACCTTTCTTTGTTTAAAACAAAAGCCAAATGTCAATTTGTTCACGTTTATTGATCAAAACAAACCAATTTGCGTACACAAGTTCAAAATGTAAACAAAGGACAAATACAAAGACTTCCAGACCAGGTTTTTATGCTGACTCTGCTACTATTTTGTTAAACATTGTATTGAATAACTAAATGTATGATAAAAAGTAATACTTCGTTGGAAAGATAATTGCGAGCGGATGATTTTGATATTTTAAAAATTCGCAAACGAAGGTGAAAGAAATCATCCGAATTCAAACATTTTTTTAAAAACATCAAAATATATCAATCAGAATAAGGTTTTTTCAACAATATTACTCATAGTATTGCCTTCCAAGAGCAAAATATTGAAATGTGCCGACATCCTGTTTTATTCTAAATAGACTTTATTGGCAAATTATCTGCAATGGACAGCTTGTTTCGAGAAACAGGTACTGAAAGTTTTTTGATCTAGACATTTTGTGTCACAGCCAGCTTACAAAAGGAGGATGTGGATCTGCCAAGTTTTCTGTAGTCAAGTCTCTTAAAAGTTTGAAGAACAAAACATCGAGACAAAAATTAAAGAAGAATACATCTAATGGCCTGATAGAAGAGTAAAAAGATTAGGATCTTACCTCATGGCTTGAGATTTCCTCGGAGATCTACAATTTACGTAAAAAGTATACATTATTGTAATGACAGCAAAACATGTAGTATCAAATTTGTTTTTTCATTAATTCCAAATCAGACTAAATCGTATTTTATGAAAACAAGCATAGATAATTTGAACCAAAATGTAGTTTTAAATCAAATGATGCATCGTGGCATTTTTGTATGTTATAATTCAATAGCTGACGAATCTGACGGATTTATGCTTATAAAGTGCTCAATGATCGAAACAAAACCAGAGCCATTGATTTAGGGGCATTTAGATAAGTAAATTTTTTTTGAATAACTCAAAAGAGTTGATTATAAAATAATTTGATCAGAATCAATGTAAAGGTGATTACTTTAGTGATCTTGAGAGATGAAGTTCTGACAACGTTTGATGACCACCTTTGCCCCAATTTTCAAAGATTGAAGGTGCGACATAAGTGAAACCCTACAAATGAAACAATAATGATACATTGAAAATATTTAGATTCAAATTTTACAAAACAAACAATTTCCCGGCCGTCCGGTTGGACGAATTTCACTGACCTGCAGACTGGAAACATTTTTTTACAGATGGTCTCAAAAAGGCAAACTTGCCCTTCTCAAGTCTCAATACGTTACACTTACACGTATTCGGACGTTCCATCAGATATTCGGCGGCTGTAGAAATTACAAAATCGGGGAAATTAAGGTCTTAGGCTGCTAGTGCACACCAGTAAACAGCTTTAAAATGTAAAATCAGGTATTCAGCCGCTGTTTCAGGTCCCCTTCCGCTAACGGAAAAATATTGACGGCTGCTTCATAGGAGATACATTGTATTGAGGTCAAGCATGGCAAAGCAACATACCTGAAATATCTTATCAACGCTTTCACTGAGCATTTTATCACAGGGAGAATCAACAGGTGTTTCTTTGGTAAATCGTTGGTCGAATTGGCTAACATCTTCTTCACACGACTGCAAAATAATGAAATCAAAATATAAATCTTTTTTTGATACTCTACACACGAATTGTCTTCAAATAATAAGTTCCAACAAATTTCCTACTTCAGTAATTCATCAACCATGATTCTATTACTCAAAATGAACTTTCTAAATTAATCGTTTTTTCAGTGTAACAAGTAGATTTTTTTTATTTACACAGAAAGCTAAATTCTTTTTATCAACTGGGCCAACAAAATCATTGAAAATTGAATTCAAATTTTCTGGAGACGAAAATCCATCTGAGACGAAAGAAGATGCAACAACAACTGTTTTTGGTTTTGTACCTTGTTTGTTACAAAATTTGAAAAAGAGAACTTCATTATTGGTAATTCAAACTTGGAAAAACTACTTACAACAGCTGGTTTAAAAGGTGGTTCAACATTTCTATCATACAAATCTTTCCAATTGATGTGACGGAAAAAAGCGTGTTTCTAAAAACAAAAAAGAAAACAGACTTTACGAAACTACTCGCACAAACCAATGCAGCCAAAACGAACCGTCTCAAATTCTTGGAAAAAGTGTGAACTTATCAATTTATCAACAATAATTGTCAAATTTATTGTATGTTGATGAAGATTTTGGAAAAAGAATATTCTTCTCCTATTTTTCCTAGCTTTTAACAGAAACATCTTCCTACTGGTTATCTTCCCTAACCTAAAGCTTAGTCGGTGACTGTGAAAAAGAGCTTTATCAGACCATTAGAAATGTAAAGTAAAAATAATTTCAAACCTTAATTGGGTCGGCATCATCAGTTCCACCACCAAGCCTACTATCTGGGTGTCGTTTTAATAACTGAAACAAGACAACAATAGACAAGAACTGATTAGCTTAGGACAGAAATTTTACAGTGACATATGTCAAGGTTAAGCTTTTGGTCAAAATATCGAGGCTATCTTTGCAACAGTAGAATTTGAATTTTGTTTAAATGTACAGACAATATGATATGATAAAAATCAAGACTTAATCCCTTAAGTTCTCTCTCCTTAGTAGGCTTCTTCATCATCATCATCATCATCATCATCATCATCATCATCATTCGACCGCAGTCAAGACAACGAGGTTAAGGAAATCTGTAGTGGAATCAAAGAGAGAACAATGATCAAGAATATCAGGGGCGACCACAGGAATCAATGGACTGCCTCTGGACCCTGGTGTTGTTGGGTGTAGAATTCATTATCTTTTGAATTGCTTACCTTCCTTAGAAGATCTCTTGATTCTGCTGTTAAATAAGGAGGAAGGACAAGCTTGGCTTTCAAAATCTAAAAGTAAAAGTAAGTCATACCATTAAAGTTAGAAATTAATGTTCACATTCTAAACACGCCATTTTGTAAAACTATTGTGAAGCTTTTTTTGAAAATTATCCAAATAATGAGTTTGGTGTACGTTTCGTATTATAGTATACCTTATCTTGAGTCTTTCTTCGATTTTCTGAGCAGAAAGGAGGCTGAAATAAAAATGTTCAACAGATAAATTATTACCATGACAGATCTCTGAGCCTAAATTATACAAAATAAACGGGAAAAGAAATGAGACTTAAACAAAAATTGCTCACAAATAAAAATCACTATTACTGTACATTTGAATATTAGACTAAGAATCCTGAAAAAATAAACTTGAGCATCTGGGGCTTTATTTAAAGCTCTAGACAGGAAATTTTTGCTGACCTTAAAACTTTGAATTCATATATAAATAAGATGTAAGTATGTTATTTGACTCTTAGCGGAATAAAAATTAACAATCAATCCTTTAAAAGTTTTGCTGAAAGTCCTGCTGAAGCAATTGTTCACGAGGTACCAAAAAGTATAATCAATTTTTTGCTGGACAAAATAAAAAGAGAAAACTTCTGAGGATAAACTTACTGCTCCTGTTAGCATATCAAACATGAGAGTTCCTAAACTCCACCAATCCACAGCTTTTCCATGTCCACTACGTGTCAGAACTTCAGGTGCCCTATATCAAAAGAAATAAAAAAACATTATATATTTTGACACAGAAACTAGAATAATAACAGTTACAACTTCGCAGGCAAAAGCAATCAATTTTCTTATAAAACATATCAGGACATTGGTAAAAAATTTTAAGTTTCCGGTCAGTAAAATTTTCTCCACCCAGGCGGCCGGGAATTCTTTTTTTGTTTAAATATTTTCCTACTGCTTGTAAAAGTAAAACTGTTCGGAAGTTTTCAATTATCTTTGGAAAAAAGCAAAGAACATTTTTGCTGACTTTTAAAGCCCGATTGTAAGATTTTAACTTCCTCTTAACACCAGCAGGTTGTCTCGTAAAAAGAAATTCACCCGGCCACGGACCGGAAACAATGATTTTTTTAGGATGTCCTCCTACAAAGAATGCTACAATGAATTCTTACATGTATTCAATTGTGCCACAGAAGGTGTGCGTCCTATCTCCTTGATAAATTGATTCTTTGCATAAACCAAAATCTGTAAGTTTGATGTGACCTTTGAGGTCCAATAAAATATTCTCTGGCTTTAAATCCCTAAAAATATATAGAGTTCAACAAGGTTATTGATGTGTAGAAGCTTTTAGAAACAGGTAAAAAAGAATCAGAAGAAAAATATAAAAGATAAAAAAGTTTTACATATTTTACATTTTTGCTAATATTCTACCAAGATTTTCTTGGACCAAAGTGATCTCAAAGAAAAATGGTGAATGATTGTTACCTATAAATAATGCCTTCACTATGTAAATGCTCCAATGCCAGAGTGATTTCTGCTAAATAAAAACTGAAAAACAAGAGAAAGATTAATGTACTAGGTTGTGTGAGCAGTCTGATAACAACTGACATTTAAAATGAAAAGTAAGTAAAATTTTCTAAGAATGAGACCATAACAAATTTGAAGATTGAAAATATTCACAGTGACACATATAATATGAAGTATTCAAGACGACTCCTGTGAGAGGTTCTGTGGAATACATATTTCATTCAAATTTACTATCAAGGGCCAAAGTATGAATCAGAAGACTATTTTGATTGAGATTGACTTCTAATTTGGGTACTAGTTATAATCATCAAATAGAATAGAATAAGTTTTAATTCAAATAATTTGAGATCTAAATTCTCTATCCAAATGGAGTTAAAGCAATAGAAATTCACCTGGCTGTATCTTCTAGAAATACACCTTCCCTCTCAAGGTGCATAAACAATTCACCACCTGAAGTTGGAGTCAAGTTGTATTACAAAATTTAGCGAACCTGGAAACTACAATATAAGCTTTATTTGTGTTAGTAGTGACAGCACTTGAACATATTTGTTTTGTTTTATAAGGAGATTGAGCTTTTCAAACAAATTATTTTTGTTAAACAGAAGGAATACTTGATGGGATATTTTCAAATCAAAATTTTTCAATATCTGTGCAAGCAATATCATTTTTTCACACATGTTCAAGGAAATAAGAAAGACTGTTTTATTTCACTTATGATAACAATGTCAAAGGTCTGACAGCTATATGTAGAATTTTAACAAAAATGTGAGGAATGTTTATCTTAACTCAAATAGAAAGAAAAAGAGTAAAAAAGAATGAATGTCAGCCAGATAAGCTTCCTAAAACATGAACAACATCTGATTTCTTACCCGGTAAATATTCTAATATCAGATATAATTTCTTTCCAGTTTGAAATGCGTATAATAAATCAACAATGAATGGGAACTAAAAACAAAATGAAAAAATGACCTTTAATTAACTTATTTTTAAATTTAGCTAATCAATACAGCAAGTTATATTTAGATATAGATAGATAACAGTACAAGTTTTATTAAACATCAACTACCTTAATTGCTTCTAATATATTTCTTTCAGCTTTGGTATGTGCAGTGTCTTTTTGATTGCGAACAATAGTTGCTTTCTTCAAGACTTTCATTGCAAATATTTTGTCAGCATCACGACCAGTTCTTTTACGTACAAGAAATACCTAAAATTAAACGCATACAACTTTTGACTTTGACTAAAGGCTTAGATTAAGACTAAATTATTTTCCAGAAAGGACTCCAAAATTTGATCACGTCTTTTAAATGTAAAAGAATTTTTACAGTGTGGCACTTCAATCAAACAGAAGATGAATTTCCAGAAGTTCCTTTGACCTTTTTGAGCTCAATCACCTTCAAACTTCCAACTATATCTTTTTATTTAAACTAACAAATTAGGCGAGACCAAATTAATTTGTTGTTCTACGGGCGGATCGTCAGGAAAATATGGGTCGGTCGGTCGATAAAATA
>JAUJPO010006680.1:0-35296 GCA_032270745.1 Tiaropsis multicirrata | reverse complement strand
GTTCTTTTGATGATGATTCTTTTGTTTTGAAATCACATTTGCCACATGTTTGAAACCGAAAAGTTGAAAAGCAAAACGGAACGGATCGTGACATCTGTCATTCAACCAATCAATTTGCTCAAATATGGTCACGTGATTAGAATTGACGTAATTAAAAATGTGGTGAAATATTTTTCTATTTAATAAGATTTTGAAGGGACCTTCAGAAAATAATTTTTGTACATTCGTGTTTTTTTAAGTATTACAACAGAGAAGTGTATATTCTCAAAATATGGGTTCACCTCCAACGAGAACGTGGTTCTCTCCTTTCCAATCCAATTTCTTTTTATCAATATGTTTCGTACCCAAACTCTGTGTTTTCGTATCTTTAATTACGCTTCATGTTCTTTTTGTAGTTGTCGTTTTTTTTAACACCAAAAGTGCCAAAACTTTTGAAAAATTCATCTTTAATATAAGCTCTTTTTTAATGTTGGAAATTTTGGATCTTTAGACTTTTTAAAATGATGGAAAAGTTCGTCTTTTTTTTAGAAATTTCGGAAACTTCATCTTTTTAGATATTTATTGTGACTGAGAAAAATTTCAGAAAATTTCGATGTTTTTAGGAAAGGTCAAATTTTCATTCTATTCTCAATTTGAAAAGTTCGTCTTTTCGAAAAATTCATTTTAGAAAGATTGTATTTCAAATTCAAATCTAAGTTAGAAAGGTGGTATTTTGAAATTTTATGAAAGGTCGACTTTATAGTAAACTTTTGATTTGGAAAGTTCATCTTTTTAAAATTTTCTTTCAAAAAGATGAAATTTCTCAAATAAAAAATTTTCGAAAGACCATATTTAAGAAATTATTAGAAATGTGATCTTTACATGACTTAATTAATTTGAAATATCAACTTTTATGACATTTTCAAATTAAGAAATTTGCATCTTTCTAAGAAATTGGAAAGATATAAAAATACCATCTTTTCCATACCTTTCCACGTTAGAAAGACTATCTTTCTAAGATTCAAAATTGGAAAGACAGCTTTTCGTCCAGTGTGACTGTCAAAATAAAAACGGCATGTTGGCTGAAGGTTAAATATGTAGTAAAGATCAAAGGCCCATTGATTGCAGGGGGACAAAGCCCGTTGTCCCGACAGGTGCACATGGATAGATATTGGTAGACTGGATGAAGGTCAAAGTAAAAACTACAACTAATTGTTACTCATGTATACTTGTAGGACCTGGAGTGGGATATGAATAGGAGTAGGAATTAAATGTCTTGGTACAACCCAAACTGCTTTGTTTCTGAGCTAAAAAACCATGAAACAAGTCAAGGTCTTCAGTCTACCAGGGATGTCAAAAGCATTTACCTGGAAGAAAAGCAATAGTTTTGGGAAGGGAGGGAGGGTGTTTATTTAATGTTGTGAAAGGGAAAAGTGAATGAAGGAAATGCCATATAGATAGTGAAGCCGTGTGAGCTATGAAAGTTATAGCCTAGGAACCCAGAGAATAAATTAATATAATACCAAGTCTTGAAAGATCCCGTCTAGAAAGATTTAGCCTTTCTAAATGAGATCAAGTGTAAGGTGATCTAGTCTAAGGAGATCCAGCCTAAGACGAAATGGAATCCAATCTAGGTAATTGACACTGAGTCTAAAACAGAGTAGGAACCCTTTCTATTAATGTTTCCCCAGGCTAGCTGGCCTGAGTGAAGTAGCTGAAAAGTTAGCCTCTCATTATCTTGGAATTAACCTTAGTTTAAAAACTCCATAATATCATTTTTCGCCCTTCGATAGCACGACTCAACTAATTCATGCAGTTTAACAGCCTATCCATTTTTACGACCAGTCTATTGATCATAGTTCAAAACCACTTGCTTTCAGCCAAAATGCCCCATTGTTTTAAGCTGAGACCAAGGACTTTTCAGTGGTACCAAAAGTATTGCCAGAAATTTATCACTGTGTGTTTGAAATTCATGAAAAAGGGGAAAAATGTGAATTTTTAAGAGGAAAACAGGCCACTGGGTGCGGCATTCTCATTTAGCAAGATACTGGGATGTGTCACTCGTCATGGTACCTTTTATGCTCACTGAAATCCCTGCTGGTAGGGTTACAAAACACAAAAATATGGCCATTCATTCATTCAAGCAAAATAAAAAAATAAAAAGAATTATGTCGTGTATATTTAATGTACTTTAAACTCTTTACGGATAAAATCTATCGATAAAAATAAAATCTTATTACACTAAGAAAATGAAGCATTTTCCTGATGAATACGACGAATAAATTATAAAAGTTTGAATAGTGTTTCTCGGACACTCAAAAGTATTATCGAACGTGTGGATCTTCAAGTCCAACAGTTTGAGCTAAACGTTCTCTCAGAATAAGACAAGAAGACGAGAGGATAAGGGTAGGAAATTTGAATCAATAAATCTCGTGTAATAAGGGTCTTATTTTGAAAACCATGGTCCAAAAGACAAAGTCATGTACAATTTGTTTCCTGGGACAGCTCATTGTATTGAAAAAAGAAATGCTTATTTGCCACAATAGATAATTACTCCTGAATAATTTAAACACCCTAAAATGGCACAAAACCTGCAACGCAGAAATAAGATTTAAAAACATATATCCCCATCATGAAAAGATATCTTTGGTGGTCAGAAAGAGATTGATCAGAATCATAATCAACTCTTCCCGGCAGACATAGAACGTTGTTTCAACGTCAGAACGTTGTTTGGGCGTTGGAGCAATGTTGGAATAACATCGTGTGCCTTATTCAACTTTAAAAAATATATATACAAATCTCTTTGGTAAAGGAGCCGTTAAAGTTATGTCGAATTATTGACGGTTAAAACAGAACGGTTTATGTATATCAAGATCTCTCTTTGAAACATGTTCACGCTTGCAATCAGGACATGCAAAAGAAGTAGTCTCGTCCTGTTGGCTATTAGCCACCCAATTATTGTTCATGCTTTTGTCTACTGGCGCTTGTTTTGCAGTGTTCTTTAGTTTCTCTAGACTATCTAGTCTACTTTGTATATCGTCTTTGCTTCGTCTCCCTGCACTTCGGGGCCGTACGTTTTGACGTGTTTTTGAAGGTGACGGGGGACGAGGCTCATACTCTGTGTTGTTGTTGATGTTTGAGGTGTTACGATGTGGAGCTGATTTCGTACTTCTTTGATTCGTTGGAAGCGTTTTGTTATGCTCATGATCAGTTTCGTGTGTTGACTTCTGAGATGAAAAAATAGAATGTAATATTGAGTCAAAATTATTTACTTCTTTGGGACACCCGGTAGAATATGTTTCTTCAGTATCTGTCAAAATAACGTTCTACTAGGCTTGAGAATCTTCAAACTAGTCTATATGATCAATACTATATCCTTGATATCTTAGTCAGCATCTAGACGACTAGAATCCCGAGATGTTCAACGGGAAAATTAAAAAATAACATACAAACTACTCCCGCTGATAAATTTTGCCGTATCGAATAAGATTACGTCATATAAACGACTCCAGTCTATCTGCACCTTAATCCATTTCTGACCATTTAGATATTCTGACCATTTTTTGCCACCAAATACCGTATATAATAATTATATATAATAAGAAAGGCCGAATAATCGGAAACAACATGGCAGATTTCATGAAATATCCGTAAGGATGGAGTAGATTATAGAGGTCAGTGGTGCAAACCCACAAATAAAAACTAAAAAATTAAAAATACAAAAAATGTTTCTAACTTGTTTCTCATCCTGATCTTTATCATCAAACTTCATCAAAGTATTACGCAATGAATTGTTTTGTTTTTCCAAGATGGCGACACGAGTAGTGTTAGCATTCAATTGTTGTTCCATATCGTAAAGAACATCTCCTTCGTTATTATCGTGGTGACCTGGTGGTACAAAAGTCATGTGTGGTTCAGTTTTTATTACATAATCCCCTATTCAAGACCCGTTGGCGGGGACCCTATTCAGGGACCATGCACGCAGTTTTAAGGGCTCTGATCATAGTGAAAATTCGGTTTTGAAATCTGAAGATACAAACTTATGTTTTCACCTTCTTGACATTTTTAACTAATTATATCATGAGTAATTAAGAAGTCAATGAAGCTTGGACCTTAAAATGATCATGTACTTTTTACAAAAAATGCTTAATCTCGATGAGGAAAAGAGTTTTTTCCTTCGGATTTTTTCTAAAGTATTCACAAATAGTTGTGTTATTTAGGCTTTTGCGGAAAATGTTTCTAATTCAACGCGTGGAAATTATGACTGGTTTTATGTAAAATTTAAGAATGAAAAACGTAATTTTTAACAAAGTTTGATTACCTTGGAAACGCCGATTGTTGATGATTTGAGTGTATTTCTTTTCAGCATGTTGATAATCATCACTTTTTATTACTGGATAGCATACCAAGAGGTTGATCATTTCTTCCAAGTTGTTGACATCTTGTTGAAGATTCTCGTTCGTATTTTCGTTTCCCGTTCGAACTGAATTGGCGTGTTTGATCATGATATCACTCTGAAAGAAGAGGGAGACATAAAACAAAGTGATGAAAATTAAGGTTTAATGAATACTTTTCTCTATAGATTATCAAAAGAGTGTTTCCTACATGATAAGTAATTTTCGATTCGAAAGTCTACTTCCAATGTAAGAGCCTGCAATGAGAATCCTCCACAATAGGTATGTAAGCTGAATAGTGTACTTTTTAATTGAAATGCTTGTAAAAGGTTGTATTGGGGTTTTTCAGAAAAGAATTGTACAGCTATTGTCGAGGAAATGTCCGAGGGTTTGGTTAATAAAATGTAGTGGATTTCCAAGGGGGTACACCAAGATCTGGGCAAATGAGTGGATTTCCGAGGGGGTAACGCAATAATGTCTAAATAGTGTTGAAAATCCAAAGGGGTAGAGTGAAGGTTCGTCTGGAAATCCAAGTGGGTATTAGTTTTTTACTTGAAAATCCGAGGGATCACTCTCGAAAATGTTGATGTTTTCAACAGTAGATGTAAAAATATTTTCTCGAAAAGCCAGAGTCCAAAAATCAGGCAAATTTGACAAAAACTGTCACTTTTCGGGTGGCACGTCCCCATCGGTCGTCACGGTCACCCCCCGGGAGGATGTTTTAACTCGTTTGAATAAATGAACTCATAATGAGAGAGGCCCTTCTACACAAATAGATCAAAAACAATTTTCCTTACTCTGTTTTGCTTATCTTCCAGTTGAACTATTTTCTTTCGGAATTCTTTATTTTCGTTCGAAATGTCTTCTTTTTCTTCAGTGACGTCATTGAGTTGTGTTTGAAGAGAATCGCATTGTTCATCAAGGTTTTCGATGCGTGAAAGTAACGACGATTGCTTGCTTTGTAAACTCTTTGGAGAAAGAAATTTTAATGGGTACTTCCTAGTAAACAACAAGACGTTGTTTTGACGTCCGGATGACGTTTTTGACGATAGAGATTTTGTTTGGAGGTCAAACTGACACTCTATGCATACGAGGTTGTTATCAAATATGTATCAAAAAAGTAATCTTTTCTAAGGAAACGTTCCAATAAAAGCTGGGTGTCTGTCACTAGTTTTGAAACTAGTACAAACTAGTATTAAGCAAAAACCTCCAGCTTTTTGGGATGTTTTCGTAGACAAGATTACGACATGGAAATCATGAATATTGTAAGCCCTCGTTTTCATAAAATCGCTTTAAGTTTAAAAGGTTTACTCTGCACCCCAGAGAAAAAAAGACATTTAAAAAGCCACCCTAATTAAAATACAACAAAAGAACATTTTATATTAAACGACCCATCCCAGTGAATTTGAATTTTAACCCCAGGCGTGCGCGTGAAGCACTTCGTCTTATTTAGTTTGAAAAATCTCAAACTAGATATTGTGAATGGGAATTATTTGTCAATTTGAGACCACATCGCTCTTTAGTACAAAAGTCTCTAAAATTCGCTTGAATAAAAGAGACAAATTTTGTCTCGATGCTTCGTTCTCCAAACTCGTTTTTCAAATGAATTTTTCAAAAATCTAAAATCGCGAAACTTAATACACGCGAAAAGTTCCAAAATTTCAAAAATCGCGAAAATTTCGAAAGTTAAAGAGAAGGTGTTTTTTTTTGGATAATACAATCAAAAGTCGTTTCGATCTATCCAAACGAAAATGATGATCGGACGGGAAACTTCAACCTCGTACAACGCTTAGACCTTAAGAATTTGGCCTCCTCTTTGCCTCTCATTTCTCCCGCTCAAATTCCGACGGTTCGCCCTGGAATCGAGGTTGGGAAAATTCAAACATCCGTCAATAGCTTTAATAGTAAATATTAGCTAAGAAAGCTTCAAGTCTGTCAAAGCAAATTTTTTTTCGGTTAATGTGAAACATGAAAACATCTGGCTCTTTGTAAAACACTAAGTTAAACTTTTTTTGGAAATATCAAATACCTGATCATGCTTTAGCAACATTTTCTTTTCTGATTTTAATTTAGTGAGTTCGTTCATGGTTGATTGTAATTCATTTTCCAATTCTTCAGTTTTCTCTTTCAAATTCCCAAGTTCCTTGTCAACATTTTTGTTTTTCTCTCGAAGACCTTTTGTGCCTTCCAGTTGCAATGATAAATTGTTAAGACTTTGTTCTATAAAATGAAACAATATATTAGCGGTATAACTGATGAAATTTATGAAAATTTAAGCCAGCAACGTGATACCAAAATCAAAAACAAACCAATTTGCGTTCGAAATCTCCTATCTTGGTGGCTCAATCTTTCATAATGATGAAGTCATCATTCAATAAGTGAGCAAATTGACATTTTGACTTTTTTTTAACCAAAGAAAAAGTAACAAAAAGTTATATCGATAGATTGCCAGACCAATGATGTTTTTACTGACTATGATAAAATCAACATACCTAAACTTTGATTAGATGTTTGAAGTTCAGTGATTTCAACTTTCGAAATTTTGTATTCCTCTTCCAGCTGAGAGAGTTGTTCGTTTCGTTTGTTCATTGATTCTTCTTTATGGAATAAATCTTTTTCCAATTTCGTAACACGAGTCTGGAGATCATCACATTGTTTTGAATGAAAGTTGCACTTTAATTCAAGTTCGGTTTTGATACAATTGAATTTAGCTTTTTCAGATTCAAGTTCATGTACTACTTCTTCAAGCTGTTTGATTTTTGAAAGCAGTTCTTCATTTTTCGTATTCAGTTTCTTTGATTCATCATCTTTTTCATAGACCAGGATTTCCATTCTTTTCATATCCTTTTGCAGTTCTCCAGACCATTTATCTACATTACTTGGACTCAATTTTGTATTCCGTAATATCTTATTATGTTTATTAGTTGACGAAGGTAGATTTTGGTTTTCACAAATACTAACTACACATGAACCAATTTCCAACAAATGAGATTGTAAAACGTCACAAGTCATACATTCGACAAAAGCAGTTTCAAAAGTCTGTGTTGAAATTGATGATTTGTTTGTATCTTGATCATGCTCTGAGCTAGTATCCACCTCTTGGAGTGTTGCAGCGCCTGAATTTGGTCCTTCAAAGTTGATGGCTAATTTTGGGATATTGTTACGTTTTTGTTGTCTAAGTTTTTGATTTTCTACTCGAAGATCAGATGTAGCTTGTTCTAGGTCCATCAAGGCTTGATTGTTTTCTCTGAGCTATAAAAATCAAGAAAGAAGCTTTACTGTATTGAAGTATATAGACAAAGAAAAGATAAAAACGATAAAGAACTTCAGTCATGTGAAAAAATATTTAAATACCCTTTCTTTTAAATTGGAAATCACATAAAAGCACATCAAGAAAAGAAAATTCGCTAACGGTTTTTGAGCTCTGTCTATGAGGTATTTTATATGCTTAGAATAAAGCATTGCGTTTTATTAAGGATTCCCTTACATTTTGCAGCAGGTTTTTGTATCTGTATTGGAACTGTGAAAGTTTACTCCAAAACTTCTTGGAAATCAATCCTATAGACATTGTTGCAGTCACCGTTTGACTTTGTGGTCGTTTTTTATCATTATCAAAGCCATCAATATCATCATTCATCACTTTATCAAACAATCTAGATGTAACTTGAAGAAGGAAACAAAACCTAAAAAAGAAAGTAGTAATGTCAATGACTAAAATAAATTGACTTGAATATCATCAAGCTTAGTACCCAGTTCTCTAAGTAATTGTTAGCCAGGAATCACTAAAATTTTATTATCTTCCAACTGATAAGGTAAGTGCACCTATTATGGAGACCCTAGGTCTCAATCATAAATCATAAGAGAAGTAAAGCATAATATTTGAAACTATTTGGTATTTCACAAGTACAATATTGACCCTATAAGAATAAATACAAAAATGAAGATTAAAGTTGATGAAAAAGAAAAATAATTGTTTTGGTAATGTTTGTTTACTAACCTTTTATGGAAAACCATAGCTCTGACTAGGGTTTTAGGTCCCCCTAAGAATTTAGGTCCCCCTGAAATATAGGTAACCCCTAAAAATATACATTCATAGGTACCCCCTGTGAATAGGTACCACCTAAAGAACACACATTAGTAGATACCCCCTGTGATGTGGCACCTCGTGTAATTTAAGGAAATCCTTACTAAGCACCCCTAAATCTCATAGAATTGAGGCTTTCAATTTATTTTGATAAATTTATTTTTACTTGTGCTTGTTCATACTAACAGTATTATGATATGAAATAAAAGTTTAGCAAAAACTAAAATATTTTTAACTTTATTGGTTGGAAACAAATTTTAGAAAATGGGCAGACCCGTCCATTTGAAATATTATTTTTCCTCAATTTCATCATCAACCATTAGTCAAATACATTACTTTAATGGTGTTAAAAAGTGATACAGATCCATGAGCTCATCATTTCATGGGAGACCTTCAAAGTTTATCATCCCAATTTCTTTTTTCAACATTTTTTGTCTATGTTTAAATTTTTTACAAATTTTATCAAAAATAAATAATTTTCAAAAACAATTCTCATACAAATTATTGTCATATAATATGAACACTAAAGTGTACCAAGTTTCATTAAGATTGATAAAGACTGTAATCTTTTAGACAGTTGTGTAGAAGTTTTTATAAGATGCTCATATAATTGGTTTTTCAAAACAATAGAGATGACACGTTCTTTAGAAAAAGGTAATAAAGATTATTCTTCGAATGGTTAAAACCAATCAAATGAAGAAAATTCTTGTAAATGCTCAACTCACAGTGATCTGTTGTTGGAAGCATGAAATTCGGGAAAACTTTGACGCATTTATTTATTATTAACTCGTGCTATTAATAGTCCCATTAAAATGAAAATTTGTGTTCAGTATCACGTTTAATATATAAGTAATGCAATAAAAATAAACTTTTTTCAAAATTTTATCTTGTTTACTATTTATAAACTACTTCGTTTTCTTTGGTTCCCTCCATCCCCTCTCCATCCCGCTTTGGTTCCCTCAAAATCGGAATCAAGATAATTACGGCTGTAGAAATGCTACAGAGTTCAAATTCTCCCTGTAGAACCATATTAATAATACATGACCAGTTTGTTTTGAGAACAGGCTACTTCTGAAGACAAAGTTTCCTTAGATAGTCCCTTTTGTTACACAAAAAGCTTTTCTGTCCTCTGTTGTGCTCTTTCGTCTGCTAAAAACTCTCGAGAAAACAAAAATGAATCAGCCTATCAGAAAAGAGAAAATCTGCAGAAAAGACAAAAAAAAAGAAATTATTTTGAGCATATCCTATTTTTGAGCACCAATAATTGATTTCAAGATCAGTTCGGTGAGTGAGCCCTGACTTTACAAATTATACTATGAACAAAATCTAAAAATTTATAAGTTTATAAGACCTTCTTCTTTCAACGTTCAAATAACGTTCTGACGTTAGAAAAACGTTATTTTGACGTTGGAAAAATGTCTTCTGGACGATGAAGTAGAATTACTGACCTGCATTCCAATGATAGCGTATATGAAAAATATGAGGAAGATTAACATTCCAACGTAAGGAAGCGACTGAAAAAAAACGAACGAAAAAAAATGAGTGTCAATAAGCTACGAAATCCTGAACTAAAAGTAGTTTTTCGGCTCTTTTTTTGGCCAAGTAATTGCAATTGTAATTGAAGAACGTAACCTTTAAAGAACGAAGCATCGAGACAAAAATTTGACTTTTTTATTCAAGCGATTTTTCAGAGACTTTTGTACTAGAAAACGATGGTTTCAAATTGGAAGATGAATTATATGCATACATACTTTAAACGATTGCAGAAACGTCCACAGCAAGATGCGTATAGTATAGCCTCTCCGTAATAGCTTAATCAAACGGGCAGCCCGGAATAATCGGAAAACACTCGGATCAAATGGAATCTTCTGAGTTGTCTAAAACAATTGAGAACGATGAACTTATTAATCGTTAGCAGGTATAGAGCACGTTTTTCCAGCATTGAAACAACGTTGTTTGGACGTTAAAAAATGTTCCGTACCCTACTGGTAAATAACCTGTCACCTAAATACTACAAAATGACTTCAAATTAGGTGAACAATCAAAAAGGGTGGATTTAATACTAACGGCAGTAAGTCACATCTCCGATTGAAATAAAGGTCTAACAAAATCAACGCTCGTCCGAAAGTTTCCTCTAATCATCAGTAGTTAAAGAAGTCTCACAGGGCTTCAAATGACGATGTTAATACGGTCGGACATGTCTGATAGAATTTGTTTTGGTTGGAAAGATAATGTTTCCAAAGTATTTTGGGTTGGTCAGTGTCTGATGTCCGAACACTATTTTAAGCCTTGATCTCAGGTATGAAATTCCTAACATGAAAGAAACGAAAGAAATTCTTCAAAAATTTCTCTTACGAAAGTCTTGGAAAAGATGAAATCCAATAAACTTCCAAGAACAATGATGAAATCGAATACATTCCAACCGTCGCGGAAATAATTCTTTAAAATAGAATAGAAATAGATCAAAACAGGATTAAAGATAATAGAAGCATTTAAATAGCACCCCTAAAATCATGGAACATCTCATATCGCGATGCATGACAAAAAGATTTATCTATATCTTCTTAAGTGCGCGGGTTGGTGGTGAAATGGGGGCTTTTAAAGGGGTGCGAAAAAAATAAAAGGCGCGTGAAAGTTAAGTAAGGTGGTACATAATAATATTTCTCAAAGATTTCTATATCTTGTTACCAGATAAACAGCCAATATAAAGAACAAAAATATATATAAAATATATTTTCGTACCTGTCTAAGAGCGAAAACTTTCAGCATAAATTCTCCGGTGAACAAGAATGTGAAGATGACGTTGACAACATCCAAATACTTTCCGTATGCCACTGGCTGTGAGTCATACTACAACAAAGAGAAAATTCGGCATCAAAACAATAAAGGTAGAAAATTTCGCACCTATCAATTTAGGCGCACAAGGGAAAAAATATTTTCGCGCACGAGTTCCTTCATTTTTTACTTAAACAATAATAACTGGTTTGGAGGACAATACGGGAAAGAATTGACCACGGCCGAAGTACAGACCGAGCTTGCGAGGTCTGTACGTAGGATAAGGTCAATATCTTTCGTATTGACCGACAAAACAGTAATTATTGTGTTTATTTACTGGTGAGTCTCTGTTACAAGAAAGTGGCATTCTTCCCTGATTTTTCGCTATTTCTTTTTGATGTTTTGCCCCCGATTCATTTTGAAGTCAACCCTATAGAAGAAGTCATTGCCAACGCTAATTCTTTTTTTTGTTTTTTTTTGTTTTCTTTGTTCAGCGATATTTCGCTAATTCTTGAAACTGTGTTCAAACTGACGAAATATTTCAATGACACAATTTCTATCATCGAAAACATTTGTGAGTGTAGCCATTTCCTTGAAGTGGTCTTTACCGTATTATATTGACCGCTTGAGAACCAATCAAAAGAGCGCATTTGACTCGTATTGATCTAACCAGTTAATAACCGCCTGTATTAATTTTAGCGCACAAGGCATATTAATATTCCTTATTCTTTGATTGTTTGCAATATTTATCTTTAAAAGTGAATAGGATTGTTTAAAGTTGCTATTAATTTACGTGTGATTTTGTGATAATATGCGCCAAATTTCCTTGTATGCGCGAAAGCGTTAGTATGAGAGAAAATTTGTACCTTTAAGGTGATGAAATCTATAATGTAGTTTTGTGGCATTTTAATTTCGCGACAATTCCATTTTTTGCCAAAAATTACATTTCGCGACATTTTAAATTCGTGGTCGAGCTCCGAATCCATTTTAGACAATGAAAATTTTCGTTAAAACTGTCTGCTGTAGAAATTTCCTGACGATAAGCCAGATAATTTCTGACAAAAACTAGTCCTGACAAAAAGTGTTTCTTTGTCTTTTGGAATAAAAAAAACAGACTCGCCTGTGTTAAATAAAAGGTTACAATACCTTTAACATGAGGATCAAAGTATTTCCACCGATCAACAACATGATGAAATATTCGAAGGGCACCGAATCAACAAATTGCCAAACTTTGTATTGGAAACTATTCGGATTCTCAGGCATGAAACGTTCAGCCGGTTTCTTTTCCATTGCATCTCGAAGACAACCACGCTGAAACAGAAGTATTTGTATTGAGTATCGAGTCGCCATTCCGGTAAAATATTTCCAGTTTAGTTTATAACCTGTTCCAGAAAATATTCTGCGCAGGGGTGGAGGATATACAATGGTCAGTAAAGAATTACTCCCATCATGTAGAAACCAGGTCAGTATCACTTATTTACTTTTTTCTTTTTGCGTGTTATGTTCTGGTTTCTCTACATATTATTGTTTTTGGTGATAATCTTTTTGAAACAGACTTTTTAGTATATGTAATCTCGATGAAACATGGTATTTACCCCTTGCATCAAGGAGGGAAAACTTAAAGAGAAACTTTGTTTTAGCTAAATCTTTAAAAAATTGGGGCCCGTTAGATATTTTTTTCCTGTCTTTTTGCGACACTTAGAGATACTTTAAAAGATAAAGATACGCGACCCTTTTAAGTTCTCACATACCCAGCAACTATTTTTGACCAAGCCCTCCTCGCCGGCATTCGGTCACAATTGCTATTTTGAGAGATTGGAAGTGAAGTACTGACTACTGACCTGATTACGATCTAGTTCACAGTCTCCCTCTTCAGCTTCACCTTGTTCTTGGAAGGTCAAAATAATGAGCGCCACAAAAATGTTGATGAAAAAGAACGAAAAGACAACCACAAACAAAGCAAAGAAGAACGCCACCTCGATTTGATTGTTCAAAATAGGTCCTTTGTCAATGTCTGTACTGTCGATGGCGTTGAACATCACACTGAAAGACGGATGAGGATAAAACGAACAAATGAATAGAACGACAGTTTCAATTAAAGGAACAACAAGATAAATACAGGGTGATTCATAAAAAAAGATGAATGAATGAATGAATTAATAGTACTAATCATGTGCGATTTTAAAACAAGAGAGGACAATGTAATCTCTTTCATCTTACTTTGGCCAACCTTCACCAGTAGATGAAGTAAAGAGGGTGACCAGTGCATTTTTCACATTATCAAAATTGAACACTTGGTTCTTCCATTCACGTTGCTTTTGCTAGAAAAAGTAGTGAAAATAATTATGATAGGGTATCGTTTTTTTTTTTAATTTTGAGTTCTTCCCAGCAGGCACAAACGTTGTTTAACGTAAAAATAATACGTTGTCCTAACGTCAGAGCGTTATTTGACACGTTAGACTTACCCATGAAACATCAGAGATAGTGGACCTGCCAATTTTGAGACCACTCAAGTTTTCTGTAGTAAATTCTCTTAAACTAGTTTGGAGAACGAAGCATCGAGGCAAAAGTTTCTGTCTATCAAGCGATTTTTAAAGAATTTACTAGTATTGATACAAAAGAACGACGTGGTGCCAAGTTTGAAGATGAACTATATGATCATGTACAGTAGAAACATTAGATGGTTATTATTAAATTCCCTTGGATATAAACTTTTACTTCTTATCTAACCGCCTTTAACCAAGTAGTAAAATAGAGAGCAATATCCATTCCTTTAGGATCAGTGCAAATAAGGCCCGTCAACAAGGTTTTATGGACCAAAAAGATTTAAAGGCTAGTTATAAAAGAACCCGGAAAAACCGATTAATATACTTTTTTGGAAGCTCTATCAGATAGAATTGATCACTTCTGCTGGTCTCAATTGTGATTATTGTTCAGGTCATGTATGTATAGCTAAAACAGCGCCATTTGCATATCTTACTACTCGCAAATGCGATTCATTTAAAACATGTTAAGCATTCTGGTCCGGGGGCAAACAGGCAAAATCGAGTACACCGGTCAGAGTACCTTTTTAAAGCTCTGAAGTCTCTGAAAGGGTCCATTTTTCGACCCCCCCCCCGGATGTTGGTTGGTACTTACGCGTGGCTGATTATAATTGGAGTCTTTGAATGTAATGTAATAACCACTGAAAATAGATGAATTAAGATGTTTAGATTTTTTAATCTTTTCTACGCAAACACGACAAAAGAGCCGCAAATTTTCACAATATTAACTTTCGCGAATGAAGGAAGTATTTGAAATAATTTAGGGCATTTTCTTTAGAGAATTGAAAAAACTAACATAATTTTGCAAGATATTCAGTCCACACACGTTTGACAATTATAATAATCTTACTAGCATTCATCTTTGTGCATCTTGGATTCATCAGTGCAATAGTAAAATTTTCCCTGTAACAAGCAAGAAATAAGGTTGTCAGCTAGTATACTAAAAACATTAAAGACAAGTAAAGAAGGCCTATTGCAACATATATGTCAGTAAATAGTTCTCCAAAGTAGAAACCAGGACAGACTATTTACTTTTTGTTTCTTTCGTGATGTTCTGGCTTCTACATATTTCAAGTGTTTTACATTATAGCTATAAATATAGAACTTATTCAACCAAGTAAATGAACTAGCCTCCCTTCTGGGAAGAAAAGACCAAAAATGAACTACACTCTTTTTTTTAAGAACAATTTTATAAGAACAATGAGGCTCAAAATGGCCAAAAAATGAGAACGATTTAAGAACATTACAGAGGCTCAAAAGTTTTTCAAAAACGGTATTTTTTCTTTTGCTCCTTTTCTTTTTGAAAGATATAACAGAAGATATTCTAGCCTCTATAACTTTACAGTTAAAAGACTACAGTAAAGACTACCAGGTTTAAAAAGTAAGAATAAGTGTTTCTTAATAAGTTAATCTTTCCCACCAAACAATAAGAATAAAATAAGAACAATTTGAGGCTGAAATTGCAAAAAAAATAAGAACAGTTTGAGCCTCAAGTCAAGTTTGCTAGTTCTTGTAAAAAAAGAGTGTACACACCCGTAAAACGGGATGAAAATGAAAACAATTCAGTAATTTTTATCATACAAATGTTGACCCAAAGGTCGAGTTAAACTTTGAGTTTGAAGGAATTTATTTTACTTTAATACATTGGCTCTATAAAAAAATGTTGAGCGCTGTTTGACTCTTTGACGAGAAGACTCAAATATAACATATTATCCAAGTTCTACTCACCGCGAATAGCTGAACACCAATGACAGCAAAGATGAATAAGAACTGTATGGTGATCACCAAAATATTGATGACATTCTTCAGTGAGTAAACCATACATTGAAATACTGCCTGAAACAAAATATAATAAAATTTTAATGACCCAATGGCGGATACATAAGGTTCTCAGAAATTTTGACGGAGCGTTTTTTTGCTTTTGACAATATTCCTTATACACTCTCCATCAAATAATTTGAGTACCTCGTTCTTCTGTATCCTTCTACACGTGGCCAGTGAAATTAAATACCGGCGTCGGTATTTATGACAAATCAAACGTTAAATTTTAAAGAAAAAGACAGCCAAATAATGGTCGACGAAAGATATACAAAGTAATTGCTCGATAAAAACCCATTAGAATTGTCTTAACTCTTTCATTAAATAATTTTTTTTAAACACTTCTTATCCCTTGAAAAGGGAAAGAAATCCCTTGAAAAAGAAAAATTGACCTACCTTCAGTTTTTTTGTTTTATTGATAGCTTTGAATGGACGTAAAACACGTAAAACTCTCAACACTTTGACTACTTGTTGGGAACTACTGCTTGATTTACTGCTTCTGTTAAAAGAAGAGAATTATATTTATGGAACGGGTCATGTTCACGGGAAATCATTTCCTGGAAACTCAGTTAATAACTCAAAAAACAAAATTAGGTTCACGGGGAAATCTAGAAATTTTTCTTCATGGGACGGCTCGTGTTCATGAGAAATCATTTTCTAAAAAATGTTTTCTAAAAATTCAAAACGCAAAAATTGGTTGCACGACAATAGATAGGAAATCGTCCAGGAAATCTCGACGTTCATATAATCGAAGCAAAATAAATCCCTATGGAAATATATCTGTCTAAACTCAAAAGACCTTAAAAAGCAAAATATAAAGTAATGCAGTAATTTTGAGAAAAAGAATCAAAACTTACGATAGCACCATGGAAGCAATAGCGCAACATACAACTAATGCATCCGTACAATTCCAAACGTCACGGAAATAAGACCCATCATGTAAAATCACACCACAGTCAATAACCTGAAACATTTTAAAGGTATTATCTTGTTTAATAATAAGGCCTCTTACCTGATACTAGTGCCTAATGCTGACAAATCATGAGTAAATAAACTTGTTGTCTAAGGGTATTTTTTGGTAATGGTAATTCATAACAAAACAAAATAGAAATAGAAAATATAATTGAAAAGTCGTCATTTAAAAATGCTGACTCAGCATTCCCTTAAGCACCCTCGTGTCGACCCAGCATCCTAGCTTAATCACCTAAGAGAAAAAAACCAATAATAAACCAGAACTTAAATCAAGATGAAAGCAAGGCAAATGAAATAAGCTAGTCCATTGTCTTCCCTACGCAAGTATAGCCACACATCAAAATATTGACATGTTTTGCTCTCTTTATCCAGGTTGACCAGGACATTGTTAAACAGGAATCATGGTTGACCAGCCACTATTTACCTTCAATATGACTTCTAGTGCAAATATTGATGTGAAAACATAATCAAATTTCCATAGAACCTAAAAAGAATTACTTCATAATTATGACGTAATAATAAAGTACAGAAAACCCTTACCCCAGTGTTAAGGATATAGGCTATCCAGGGGTAGGGTTCGAAATTTTCATTATCCTAGAACAATATCCAGACAGAAAAATATTTATCTTAATGAAATTCAAAGGCATAAAGAAAGTTTTTTTACCGAAACCTTTATAACGAAGACTTATGTCGCAAGAACGACGGACACAGTTTTAAACTGGCACATTAAGGCAGTGAACAAGCCAAATCTTGAGCCGAGGAGGTGCTTAAGTCCTTGAAAAAAATAATATTTTAACTTTCACTTTTCACTTGTAAACCTGCGGTACTCACTGTATCGTGTCTGTGTGGCCTTAGATCGGCTTCAGCTACAGACAGCAGACAGAATACGTTTTTTTTCAATGTTAAAACATTGTAAAGTCGTTGAAAAAACGTTGAAAAACATTGAAAAGTCGTTGAAAAAACGTTGAAAAACACTGAAAAACGTTGAAAAACGTTGAAAAAACATTGAAAAGTCGTCTTGTGTCTGCTGGGAGGTTACAAACCTTGTTGATAGTCGCATCTTTATCGGTAGTGTTTTCTAGTGCAAGAAATCCACTACTAATCAAGATTAATATCAATATAGTGTTGTCAAAGTACTTGGATGCCACAAAGTGATGTATGCGTATGCGTATACTAAAAAAATAATTAAAAAGTAATCATTTATTCCCTTAAAATTAGGATTGATTTCACCTGTTGATCGCCTACAATACTCTTTCAAAAAGAACTGAGAAATTGCTCTTTAGTCAGGCCGATCCGAAGCGAAGATCATACATCGAAATGCTATAGACGGGTTTCCTCTAAGAGCATTTTGAAGTTTCAGATGTTTCAAAAAGGAAGAGCGAATTCTTGGCGTTTAGTCCGAGAGTATACCATCTGAGAGGAGTAAGTTAGCGAAAGATGTTTATTATATGAACTGTTTATTTATAACAGTGTCGGGAATCCGAAAAATTAGATTCCTGCTCTCTAGTTCGATATTTCACTCATTTTAGCCTCTAAATCGAATAAGAGAGACTGTCTACTATTCGAATCTATCTGAAGTTTGAACAAAATCTTAAATCCCCATTGGGATTCGAATCAGAGAGAGAGTCAACTGTTAATTCTTACGGGTTTTGTGGAGAGAATATGAAGAGAGTGTTGGTTTGTATCATTTCAGTGCCTTCACCGCCTCTAATGTTGCCGGTCATACGCCCAGGTTGTTTTAAGTTTTTCACCCATTCTTGTCCTGGCATCGCACGACCGCCTGTTGATTAAAAAGAGATAAATAAAGTAAATTTCATTTCACGAATTCAATTCATAAAACAATTTGGATAAAAATACTAGTCCAATTTTACAATGTTTCATGAAACCGTTAAGGTTGGCTTGACAGGTAAATTTAATAGGCTTTAAAAAATAATATGCAGAGAGCAGAACGCAAAATTTATTTCCGAAACAACCTAATAGATGCAAAAGAAAAAACAACACGAATATTGTGGCGTATGAAATGACAAGCTCACCATCATTGGGAATACGGTCAAATTCACTGATGGTACTTCCGTTCATTGCACTGTCCTGTGTGTTATCAATAAAATAAAAGGTGGAAATATAGGAACAAAGAAATTTTTCGAGTACTTTCTCAAGTAACACACTTTAGGGAGGGACATTTTTTTAGAATCGATAAAGAGAAATAAAGTCTACAAAAATGACCTTTCAAAAAAAAATTAGTCATTTTTGTCCAATAAGGTATTCTTGACTAGAGACATAATAGGATGTTATTTGACCAACGTGTGAGTAAACTCCCTCCACAAATCGTTTATTCATAAACATATAAAATGGTTAATATTGATCACCCTACCTTATAATAAACATCCAGATTTCGCCCAGTCCTAAAACACAAAATCAAAATAGTAAAATAATAATTGCCATCTAATACTGTTGTCATATCTTGTCGAGGCAGACTATACACATTTCGCTTCGGCTATTTATTTGACCCGTGATACAAGATACAGTAGGCCTTTAGGTAACTTCTCTAGTTTTACATTCTTTGCCAAGGCATGACATCACAAATGGGGGAAAATAGAACACTTACTAAAGATTAATTATGTGTGATCATTAAACAAAATCTTTTAGTGAGTTAAACCATAGTGAGTTAAACCATAGTGTTTGTTTTCCCCTCACAACAATTAAATCTTATTAGTTGAAAAGTATATCACATGACTTTCCGTGACAAAGAATAGTGAGATATTTTACATAAAAAAACAAGAAAAGATCTAAACTCATACCCTGGTTTTGGCGCATATTTTTCTTTAATTTCTTGCTTATGTTTTTCTCTCTCTCTTTCTTCTGCTTTTTCGTCGTCACCTATCTCTTGCGCGTTCGTTAAGTTGTCCACAGCAATAGCAAGAAAGACGTTTAATAAAGTATCTATGATGTGTTTGATGTCAAATTAAGGATTTAAACCAGTTTCTTTATTTAAAACGAGGCCAAGCGTGCTTTCGGCACAGTTGGGAAGTGAATTAAATTAAAATTTTAAATGAAAATGAAAATTAAAAAATTTGAGAAAATGTGGCTTAAAATTAGGAACATTCGGGCCCCAACCAAAATGTTGATGTTCTAATAAAAAAACCCAGACTATTAGCTTAACCCTTACGTTAAAGGAGACGTAAGGTCAGGATCTTTGCTATACTTTTATATCGATTTTCGAAAAATATAGATGTATAAATGAGCTATATCACATGAGTTGTTTTCTTTCAGAAAAAAAAGAATCAGAGGTGAATGGGACGATAAAATAAGTGGGTTAAATGATTTTGGACCTGAATATTTGAAAAAATAACTCACCAAGACATTTCTCAAGATTCAAAACAACCTAAAATTCTTTATATATTCTTAAAAGTTACGCGTTTATTACGTCATAATAAACACATTGTTCAGTGGGAGGACCCATATCAATAAAAAAATAAAAGAATAAATATCTCTATTATAATGAAAAAAGATTTTTTTTTTATTCGTTTTTTTCTCCAAATATTCTTTTTAGTTGTAACTATCTTCTGTGAAAAAATCACCAAAACGACCTAAACCTTACGTCTCTTTAACACCAATTCTTTCCAAAAATTGAATTTCACTGAATTTCGTTCAAACACTCAGACATTCGTCTAGGAAAAGGATACAATTTCCCAAAATAACAAGTGTAACAAAGTAAATGAAAGCGATGGCTAATCCTTTGGGTGTTTTGGGACCGTGGTACGCAGTGACACCGTCATACATCACCATATTCCAATCTTCACCAGTTAAAATCTATGATAATAATAAAATGGAATATTTTGAAAGAGACGAGCGTAACAGAAACTTTTAGTTCTTTTACATTTTTCTGTATCCGCAGATCCGAAAAATGCTCGAATTACGACCGTAAGAAAATAAATTTACAAAGGTAAGGAATTGTATAGAATTAAGAACAGTAGGCCCAAAATGTCATTCCAACATTGTTTCATTGTCCATAATTAACGTTCTGACGTTGAAACATAAAGTTCCGTGCCTTGGGATTGTTACAGCTCACTTAATAACTATTTTCTAAAACATACTCTACATATTTTTGGCTTACTTGAAAAACAGCTAACATAGCATTACCAAAGTCATCAAAATTTGTACGTGGTTGAGGGATAGTTTTTGCAAAACTGAAACGAAGAAAGAAAATAATTGTTAAACCTCCTGTTTCTGTGACCCACTGGGATCCGCCCACTGGCAAGAATGCTCGATTTTTCGCCTGCTGGAGACATTTTTTATTTCATCTTTATTTCACATTGGTATATTAAAAATAGTGACAAGTACTAATTAAAACCAACATTTCTAATATTTACTAGATAGTAAATAATATTCTCATATTAAAATTTAAAAACACTAAGATAGAACTAAGATAGAACACAGTTGCAAGAACAGTAGATTTTTTATTTACATATTTGGTGTTTAAAGGTCACCATGGTCAACATGGTCACCCCAGTGAAAAATCAAATGTTCTCACTGACTCTAGTGGTAAAGCAAAGAATAACAAAGAGCCACCCCACTGAAAATATAATGAAAGAACAATATATTTTTATAACTCCACTGGAAAAACATTACTTGTTAAACCGACCCAGTCAGATTGAAAATTTTGACTTTCACGACCCCATTGAGCTTTTGGTACTCACTACTGGGGCACAAAAATAAGGAAACTGTAATAATTAAGACAATTACTTCATTTGGGGATTTTTATCCGATAAAAAAATCAACAAATTTGTTTAGTGTCGCGCGCACCAGTGTGTGATATGGACACGAAAAAAAGAAGAAATAGATGTAAGAAACTATAATACGGAAGATATGCTTTTTCTCAAAATGAATGAAACAAACGTTTTGAAATCAAAAATGAGCTCTCGTCGGCAGAAATTTCTTCTAAATGTGAAATGAAAATAATGATGTTATACTTACGATCCACCGAACAGTTGCATTCCAAGTAACGCGTAAATGAGTATGAATAAGAAAAGTAGAAACAACAGACTAATGATTGATTTCATACTGCTCAATAATGACGTTATCAAATTCTTTAGTGATTTCCAATATCTGAAAATAATAAACGAAAAGTCTTTTCAGCTATCAAATTTGAATCGAGACTCCCCGGTCATTTTCGTGATGGGCTTGATTTCGTTGAGTGAATATGCGTGAATTTTGAAAAACTTTTGCGTGAACGGGAAATTTTCCCCGATTTAAATAAAAGTTTTTTTTGTAAAATCAGGGATTGAATGCAAAACTAAACGTAAAACTCTCACACTAAAGGTGAATTTTTCCCGATTTCCTCCTCCAAAACAGAGATTTGAAATGAAATTGCATGATTACCATTATGTAAATTTAGGAAAAGTAGCCTGTACCAAACCCTATTTTTCATGGAGGACCTGTTATGTTTAGAATGATATTGTGTACATTCTACGTGGAGTGCAACATGTTTATTGCCACGTGTAAAAGAAAAGCCAAGACATTTCTCTTTAGGGATTGGGTTTTTTATGCGAAGAAAACTCCATTGTTGTCAGTCCCAAGATCTGGGGACTGGCGAACAGAATAAAATTGTATAAACATTACAAACCCACACAGGGAAAGATTTTTTCAAAATGTAAAAATCGTCCAATCGTTGTGCCGATTTGGTACAGGCTAGGGGGGGGGGAGGGCTCAATTTATCTTGCTGATACTTATATGTTGAAAGTTCCTTAAAGAATTTCCCGGAATAAATAAGCTTATCGTACTTTTTATAACTGATTATTCTTCCTCTTTAGTTGGTCGAAGCTCTCCTGTCACGCCTATTTTTTAGTTGTTAATCTTATTTTAGGTCAAATTTGATGGAAATGAGCTGTACTCTTTAAACTATTAGATTGGTCTGTTTGGATAAATTGTGCGCACATCGCTCACACATCTCAAAGGGAAAATTTAAAACATTATACAAACCTGGTGAACTTAAATAGCCTTAGGAGTCTCAAAGCTCTTAATACTGAGATACCCATACTGATGCCATATTTCTTGTATAAAATCAACTCAAAAACACCAGCTGTCACAACCTAAATTATAATGAAATTCATAATATCAAATTTCAATCAGGAAAAGTTAGATAAAGAAAGTTCGCTTGTTCTTTCAGCATCGTTTCAACGTCTTTACAATGCATTAATGTTACAATGCATTAATGTTGAAAAAACGCTGAAAAACGCTGAAAAAGCCTCTTGTGTCTGCTGGAATTAAGACACACAACTTACCAAACTATCAAATTTATTGAATTTTGATCTGAAGTATAGTCTAGGTCCCAATCCATATAATTTTAAACACATCTCCATCAAGAAAAATGATAAAAAGATTATCTCTGCAATGTCTAAAAAAAAGAAAAGTGCACAATTAATATGAATCCGAAAAGTATAGTAACCTTTTTCAAACAGATTCAACTCTATACGTGTTTTCTATAATTCTCACTCTCGGTATCTCAAAACCTCATTGTTGCAAACCTACATCTTGAATACAAAGGTAGAGAGAATTATTTTTACGTCCAGCACCGAATCCTTCAACTCTACAAACCATTACAAAGGTGCTAAAATACTATAATCTTCATTCACGTGTATGCGTTTTCCGTCCGACAAAATTTATCGAAATTGTGAAAAATGAAATTCTTGAATATTATCAAGTAACTATATTATTATATATACATGTTGAGAAAACTAAATTTTTATGTCGAACTATCTTCATCATCAGAAGATGTGAGCGGTAGGAGCCGCATTTGAATTTCATCCTTTTTGAAACTCACCAGCACTTCTCAGAACCAGACCATCACTTGCGGTGCAGAATGAATGAAGTTTAGGTGGTTAGAAGTTATGAGTGTGTTCCTTGAAATTATCAAAAATAGTTATAGGGAAATGATTACTACCTTGCAAATCTGTCAGCCACCGTGGCTGCATGTAGTATTCAGCGGCGACAGAAATGGTGTTTAAGAAGACACACGTGATGACCAACCAATAGAATACAGCATGCTCAACAACTTTCTTAATACGAATCTTCATTCGGCGGTTCTTCTTACGAAAAATCTCTTTCCATGGTTTCCTGGAACAGGTAGAAAATAGGTAGAAAATGTTTTTTCTTTTAAAAGAGGTGAAAAACTTTGATCCGTAATCCGATGAAAAATATACCGATACAGAAGATTTCTTTTGTTATTTTTGACGGAAAAACAATGCTGTCAGTCAAAAGTTATCACTTCTATTTCTGATATATGAAAGAATGAAGAATTTTTTCCTGTTGATACTTTGTGGAGACAGCGGGCCACTATTACATTAACGAACTTAAAGTTTAACATCATTAGACCAAAAGGTTTGGTGTTACATCCCGTCATACTAACACCGTTTTGGATACACAAGGAGCGTTTTGCAGGAACCCCGCCGGACAAAAAGGGTTAGGGGATGAACTGCTGCGAGCGTAGATTTTTCAGCCTTCGTGAATCGCTTGGTAGGGTCTAAAAACTCGAAAATTGAAAATCGTAAGGTCGCTTTTTTGAAAGTCAGAGAAAGGTTTGGCATTCTTGGGAAAATTTTGGAATTTGAATCTCATTTAGCCAGAGTCGCTTTTTCACGACTGATTATAAAGTATCGCTAAAATGAATCCCAACCAAACGAATCAAAACCCAGCGACACACCCCCATCAGACCATAAGGTCAGTTCACCCTCCTTGGGGCAGCAAAGCAGTAAAAAATTTGCCAGCATCCATAAAAAGCAGCCCAGTTGTTCAGTCGTTTGTAAGTCACCTCCCATAGTGGTTGTAATGTTAACAAACAGAGTCGCTTGTGGACTTACTTTTTGATAAGAATATGTAGTGAAACTTACTTTTTTTCTTTACCATGGATATTTAGTCGAAAGTTTTTTCCAGCTGCATTTTTCGTCAACACTTTTGTCATACCAAGATTTCCTGTATTCCCTTTTGACCTTGACGAGCGAACTAAAAATATAATAGAGAATAACGACATTCCAAGAATACTGTCGCTACAACGACATCTCATCACTGTATAGTTAGTTCAGTGTGTAGTTAGGTAGGTTTTGGTGACGTCCCAGGGTCAAATTGCCCCAAAACAGTACGTATTTCTTAGCTTCTCTTTTGGATGCTGTTATGTTTCCCATCGTATTCCCTGTAAAATCTTTGTACCAATAATGAGGGGTCAACCAACCCCAAAATATAGACTAAAGTTTAATCCATTTTGATGACGTCACTGGGGTCCCAATTGCCCCATATAAATTAATAGCAAGGTTACGTTAAGCGAGAGAAATCGAGAGACGACGGTGAGATGCAAACCGAGAACGTTCAAACAGCCAATCGAGCGTCCGAGATTTTGCGGGTCGCTATCTGCCGTCCTTCTTCGATTTATCGTAACTTATCGTAACCTCGCTTATGAATCTCGATATTCCTATCCTCGATATTCTGATAGGCCAACTGGCCTAGGTATACCCAATACATGAAAATTTCTCAAGGGAAAAAAGGTTAAATTTTGGGGCAAACGTTAGCAATGCACAGAGGTACCTTTGGGTACAAAGAATCTAAATGATACCTACATTGAGTGTTTTCTTCTTCATCGTCATCATCATCTTCTTCTTCGATGATTGCTTGTTCAGCGGTATCGATCCAATCCATATATCCTGTCAACGCCCGGTCCACTTGTTGTCCTTGACGTAGTAATAAAAACGCCGTACGATTTTCTACGCGTTCACGCTCTTTACCAAACTCTCTATTGGTTAAAAGGATAAACAGGGTATGCATAAAAATATGAATGTGAAATAATTCGACTCGGAAAATTTTTACTGCTGTCTTAATGGCTGATAAAACGGTATTCGGTTGTTAACGGAATATTCGAATGAAAATTTAGGTGAAAACATTTAGGTATTCGGGCGAAATTACCGAATCGGGAAATAGAGCCAGTAAACCCGAGGCGTTGTTTTGATGTTTACTTGCATCAAACTGACGGTCTGTGATTACCGAGGAAGATCTTTGGCCGCAAAAACGGCTTATATCATTTACTCGGGTGCTTATTCATGTCTCCGCGATTAGATACAAACGTAATGCGTATTTGCACCGTAAATTTGGAATCGTATATGATAGGATAAGGCCGTCTCATACTCGAATGATAAAACTCTATTCCTGGCGTGTCATTATTAACTAGCGGCAGATTCATGGGTGTCTTTTTAGAAGAGAGACTGAACAACATTTGGTACGCTGGCACTTGGGTACTTTAAGTGTAAAAATTTCAGAAACTTGAATAAATCCACAAAGAGTATAAACATCAATCTTACCCACTAAGCACGCCCAAAACAAGATTCAACATAAATTGTGCTCCGATGATATTCAGTGAAAAATAATATATCCAGAAAATGTAACCATTCTTGTCGGCCACATCAAATGTCTGTTAAGATAATTTGAAAAAATATATATAATTAGTCATCAAAGTCACGCTCATATAACCATTTTGGGTAAAAGTTTTCTTCGTGGCTTTAAAACATTAACCGCCATAACCAATAACCATTACAGTGGCGGATCCGGAAGGTTCTCCAAACTTTTGACGGAGAGGGTTGCTTTTCTCCACATTCCATATTTGGAAGTCAACACTCTCCGTCAAATATTTTGACTATCTTCTGTATCCACCTCTTGCCATTATGACCACCGAATATTAAAAACAATATGAATTACTGGCTTTCAGAAATCTAAAGAAAAAGAAAAACGTGCTGGTTTCCCAAATCAGAATAGATCATGGGTTCAATCGCAAACAAAATCAATCGAAATGTCATAAGCTCTAAGATATAAAACCATAAGCCATGATATACATTAGGTCAACTTTTTATACTGAAACATCCAAGAAATCCAGGCGTTCTTCACCAATCATGAATCGTTAGCAATGAAACTAGTGCCTTATCATCCGGATTTTTTGGAATTGTTTCCGTAATGAATATCATAAAATTCGAATCCTCAACTAATTCAAAAATTAACATGTTTGTTACGTTAAAAGATTTTAGGATTTTTACGCAATTACAGTCGTGAGTTGGGGAGTGATTTGGTAGTTGCGAGTCGCGAGTTGAGGAGTTGTTAAAGTACACATACCCAATACATAGTATCAGTCCAGCCTTCACAAGTGATACAAGTAAACACAGTTAACATGCTCAATAACATGTTATCAAAACTTGTAATCCCTCTGTTAGGGCCATCCCAATAAGTGACACATTCATAGCCGTCTGGACATTGAAAACCTAAACCTTCTGGACTACATAATTGATGTTCCTCGTTTAATAGTGCTATAACAAAAATTGAAAAGACAGTTTTATGGCCACACGTTCTTGCAGACAACAATATTTTCATAAATATTCATAAATAAATATATAGGAAACACATATAGGGGTTAGGCGCATGCGCATGCGCCAGCCAAGAAACCTTGAAAGCAATTCTTAGAGGAACTAAAATATCATCTCTTAACTCTATCGATGTTGTACCTTCACAGGGTCTGAAGTAAAAAATAACTTTTCAATTCTTAGAGGTCGACTAAAGAGCAAAATTTTGTGATCTCGATATAATCCTTAGCTCTATGGATTATAAACTAAAACTCGTTTCTAAACTATTGGAGGCTGTAAAGGTACCCTTAAGACTCCTTCCTCAAATACCCCTTCATTATCCCATTTGGAAAACCACAATAAGATGGAATCTCCAATTAGCGGCGGGTACCATCAGTTTATGAACGAAGTATCCGTTAATTGAAAGTGTTCGTTAATTGATAAAACAAACAGAGTATGAAAGCAACCTACCCGAAACGTTATTTCGACATGAGTAATGAAAACTACCATTAAGAAATTCTAAACCAATTATTGAATATATGATAATAACAAAAACGACCAGTAAACAAATCTGCAAAAGAGGCGCCATTGCTCTCATGATGGATTTCATTACCACTTGAAGACCTGTGGATATGGGAAAGCGATAGTTATAAGATATACAGGAGTCACCAGCATTGGGATTTCCAGAAAAAGTCCGTATCCCCCTGTTGAGGATATAGGATATCCGGGGGTCCGAAATTTTCAACACCCTAGGATATCAAGGGGGGGGGGGTTCGAAATTTTTGGCACGGATTTCCAGGGGGTTGGTGTTAAGAAAAATCGACATCCTCAACAGTGGAGGGAATATGGATTCTTTTTGGAACAGCCTATTCTGTACCAGAATATTCATTCCAGCTTCGCCACACTTGTTTACTTACGATAATTTAATATCAAACTAGAAATTGTGAATGGGAACGGACCCTCTACACGGAAAAGAACGTTTAAATTTCTTGTAACTATCGGGTCAAAGCCACAAGGAGCGCAACCCTTAAAACAATACCTTCACCTTCATTGAATACCTTCACCTTCATTGAACACCCCTGTTTCTGTGCCCCAGTGGGTACTAAAAGCCCAAAAGGGTGAAAGTCAAATCTTTCAAACCTAATTTTCAAAACAAAGAATTACAAAGAGCCTCTCCACTGAAAATATGATGAAAGAAAAACAGACTTTCGTGACCCCACTAGAAAAACATTACCATTTCACCCAACTGTCATAGACAGAGGAGTGTAACTGTGCTCAATTTGACGAGGATTTAAATTAGGTGGGGTTTCTAAGCACAAAATGTTCGCAGCTCTCTCCTATCTCCTTCTCTTTAAATCTTACTGAGGAGCAAAAATTAACTTTTAAAGGCGTCTTTTAGACGGGATTCCACAGATCCGAAAAGCTAACTTCAAATAAAACAGATATGTAAAAAGAATATATCTCAAGAGGAGGATTGATGATATAATGTCGATAAAATGCATTGCGGTTTATGATTTCGAAAACCGAGGGAAAAATGAGGGCGACAATAAGCGGGGCAGGAGCGTTCAGAAACGCTTATGCCCCCCCCATGATGAATATTACTTACTTGGAATACCAGACACCAGTTTTAGCGGTCGAAGCACCCTACCGGCTCTTAACGCTTTTAAAGCATTTGCATCTATATTGAGATTCAAGTACGGCAAACTCATTATTCTAAAAAACAGACAAAACGAGAACAAAAACGTTAACGATAGCCCAGCAATTGTCGGTCGGCAAAAGAAAAGTCATGGTTTCAATTCAAACTCGATTCGTTACCTTTGAGAAAGCTAGGAAGTAGTATGTAAGCACAAATTAAAACCAACTTTAAAGTTTTCACATTTAAAAAAAATTTAGAAGCAAGCTTAAAAATGTTTAAGCACAAAATGACATATATGTATAAGAGTTTCGGAACTTTTTATGTAAAAAATAAGTGAACAAAGATCGATTTGGGGAGCGGTGGCCGAAATGGTAGGACGCTGGTTTCCAAATCGGAAGGTTGAGGGGGTTTGATCCCCAGCCAAATCGACCACCGTAGCGAGGTCACCTCTCCCGTTACTAATTACACCAGGTAACAGACCGGGTCACATAACAACCAATCATTGAGAATGGAATTGAATTCGGATCTTTAACATAAAATTGCTTTAAAAAATCGATCAATAAAATCAAAACAAAGAGACTTACCCCGTGACAACCACTACGAAATCTAGAACGTTCCATGCGTTTCGTAGATAAGAACCAGGGTGTAGTATAAACCCTCTTGTCACTATTTTCAACAATGCTTCTACTATAAATATCGCTAGAAGATATATCTCAGCTTTTTCCTGTAAACATGATGAAAAAAAACAGATCAGGTTTAGTTTTCTGGACAATTTATCTCTGTAACAGATCAATGTTTCTTTCTTGTATAGGGGGAGGGAAATACCTTGCGTTGGATCGGTATTAAAATAATAATTTTATGACTAGAAATTTTAAATGGCCAGGACTTCATAAGGTATCTTTTACACGGAAACATCTAAAAAAGTCGGATGTTTGCCACAAGCTTTGAACTTTAAACAATGAAATTAGAGACAAAAATCCGGTATCCGGTAATCCGGTAGTTTCCGTATAAAAGATTATGTCATGGATATCATGAAATGTAGGTAGAGGATTTTATATGAACGAGCTGTCGTTTCATATGAAGACTTGACACCTTCCAACAATGGCGTGCAGATTTTATTTTGGGAAAGTCTAACAGGGTTTCCAAAAATCGAAAAAAAGAAAATACGTCATACTTACAAGCTGTAGATTAAGTTTAGATTTATCATATTGTGGTAATGGTGTGTTTAAGGCCAACAGCACACAGTTGACTGCAATCGTCGTCAAGATAAACAAATCGAACGGCTGAAAAGCAAAAGGAAAATATAGGGTAAAACTTCATTTATTTTTATTTTTTGTCCTTCTTTCAGTCTTACTTCATCGAAATAAAGTGGTATACTGACTTATGTTTCGCTTTAGAAGTCCAGTCTGAAGGGATGAGCTGAGCGCCGTACAGAACACAGACAGTAACATTCTATATTGTCTTTACCAGACCCCGATATATACGGAGTATATATTCCCCTAAAGAGAAGTGTTTCCATTCAAAATTATTTAGGTTGAGATTCCTTCTTCGCCGTTATTTGTTGTCTTTCATCAAAAGAAGGTTGAATTTTAAGAGATACACACAAAGATGTTATTCTGTATGCATGAGTATACCTCACTTAGCGACGGCGACCAAGTGGTTAGAGTGTTCGCCTCCCGTTCAAGAGGTCGTGGGCTTAACTCCCAGCCAGGTCAAACCAAAGACTTGAAAACTGGTACACGCTGCTTTCCTGCTTGGCACTCAGCATTAAGGAATTAGAGCGAGGGTAAGTGGAGACATCCAGAGAAAGGAGTGGCGCCCTCCCCTACCTTCGAGTAGATAGCTATCGAAAAGGGAGTCTTTGGGTTGCCCTTGACTGCGGTCGCAAGCTTACTTACTTATACCCCACTTTTATCGTTGGAGAGAATAGGACCTCTACGGAAATGAGGTTTTCAATTTTCGTTGATGCAACAGCGAGGGTCTTTTACTGTTTTTGTAGTTCTACTGTTCACTCGCAGCTTATCAGGATTATGCCACAATCACTTAGTAATTAATCGGGGAAAATATATAAGGGAAAATATGTGATCATAAACATCACGAACGGTCGGAATTGTTAAAAATTCGGACACACAAGGGGTTCTGATTAGCCTATACTAGACCTCCAAAGATATTATGATCATAGTGTCGGTATATAACAGCGCAAGAAAAAACGGGATCGTCTGGTGCAGGCAAGGTTCTGACGGACACGTCAAAAGCCCCACGCTCGGCGGTTACCGGAAGATAAATTTCAAAAGTATGAGAAATCTTCAAGTACAATCAAAGCCAAAAGACAGATTGAAGTTAAAGGGATAGATATAGAAAAAAAGAAAAGAAAATCATTTGATGTTCTTCATCGGCGAAAAAGAACATGTATGTTTTCACAATCACAGCTTGTATAATGTTTTACTTCTTTATTTTGATTCCAATTCTTATAGTTTTTAACAACACAGGGTTTGAAGAAAAAAAAACAGGAAAATTAAAATGTGTTAGGGGGAGATAAAGTAGGTAAATGAAAATCACCCCATGTTGACTTTTAACGGAGTTACATAGAAAAAGAAAATCAGTTATGATATTGAATGATAAAATCAAAACTATTAATAAGAAATTTATAAAGTTTGGTTTGCTTTCTTAACTTTCACTAAAAATCACCAATACTTCAAAATAAATTTGATAAAGTGAAAAAAATAAATTTTGACCGTTACAGTGCATTTTTCGACCATTTTCACCCCGGTTTTAGCAATGAATTTCAAATTTTTCTCAAATTTCCTATCTTACAGGGCACCTGGCTTTTGTCAGAACCTTGAAAACCTACCCTTACTGGACGCACTACAGTACAGACTGGTTAATGGAAATAATATTGAATTTTTTCCTTCACTTACCAAATTGATATAGTGCAAAACTTCCTCACTCTACCGCTGTTAATTCGCCCGCGCGGAATCTCTTGACCGTGCGGTTTTTTAAATATTTTGAGTTAATTCGGGATAAAAATTTCGTCTTGGACTATGATATAGTCTAGGCAATAATTAGATGTGTCTGTCAATAAAGAAATGATCTTTCAATCAACAATATGTGATCCCTTATAAGATAAGAATCCCCAGAAATAGCGGAGGAACATTGTACCTTATCGGACAAAAGTGACGAAATCTTTTGGAGATGAAGAAAATTTAGTCTGACAAATAATTTAGTTCGACGAAAAATTAGTCCAACATTGTTTTGTCCGATAAGGTAATCAAGTCACTGATTAATTAATTGTGCTTTTTAAAATACATATTTTGTTTAAATAAAAACAATGACATGTTAATAAACAAAGAAAGTGAAAATTCTATGATCATCGGTTAGTCATTTTCGCTGTAAAATAAAAACGGAAATGATAAGGGAGAGCTTTTTGTTATCACTAAAAATTTTATGTTTGCCTTTTGTTTGATATTATGAGGTGAAACAGAGGGTACAGTCTTTACTAGGCCCTGTAGCGAATTTCAAAAAAAGGGGAAAATGTTTTTTTTTTGGAAAACTATAATTATTTTCATTGTTAATTTTCATTAACACGTGTAAAAATGATTCATTCTTATTAAAACATTTTCTCTGGAACAAAAAGTTAGATTATTTTGTTTCCAATTTTTTCACGTTTTCTTTTTCTTTTGGGAAAAATGAATTTCAAAACTTTTGACAAGAAAATTAGAAAACAAGAAAAACTTGGAAATTTCAAAACAGGATATCATAGAGCAGAGCCCAAGAAAACAACAACATTTCACAGGGCCATCCAGTGGATTGCATGATTGCATGAATTGGCTCATTATTTTGTTGAGTAAATGCGTGAAATTTGAAAATTTCGTGCGCGAATGCGTGAAATTAGGTTCTTTGACAAGTGATTTTTTAATGCATTAATTGCAAAATTTCCCCCGATTTCCCTGATTTGGAGAAATCAAATTTGCGTAGATTTAAAAAAAGAATTGTGCGAATGCATGAATTGAGGGGTAACTGATTTTCTACAGTTTGAACGATTACGTAATGGATTTTCATGAGCTGACCGACAAACAACAACAACATAACAAATGGAAGAAAAGAATATGAAAGAAAATTTGTGTCGAATGGTACTGAAGAAATGGTCCAGTTTTATGTAGCAATCAAAAGTGAACTTTTCCTAACTATGTTAGAGTATACATCTTCCATTGATAGATGAGCACTCTCAACAGCGCAGAAGAATTTCAAAATTACTGTACACTTGATTGCCTAAAATTTGGCTTCAAAAATCCTTACAGTGAAGTGCAAGAAGTGCCAAAAACCAACCCTTACAATGCATCTCAAATTTCCTATCCTTACAATGTAATTTACAGAACCTCGAAAAACCTATCCTTAAAAACTATACATCTGGTAGGTCACTTCCCAGCAACAACACAACGTTGTTTCGTCGTCCAAATGATAACGTTCTTTGGACCTTAAAGCAAGAATGTTCCATATCTGTTGGGTTACCTGGAGTCCCCCCCCCCTTCCCTAGCTGGAAATTTCCGTTTTGTCTTCTTCGGTGAAAAAAATAAGCAATCTTTTAAACTAAAAACTAAGTGCGAAGCTTCATATTAGATAAAACTTTAATAGGATTTCCCCAAAGCTCTATAGTCAATGCATTGATCTTTTGAAACTTGTGAACCATACCCCCACACATTCATGGAAGCATCAAAAGAAGGATACCTACCTACGTGCTCTCAAAGACAGAACTTGCAAGGTGGTCACTAGATACACTGCAAGATACTCTTCTCGAGATGCAAATACTAATTGTTGGTCTTTTTTCCAAAAAAATTTGATTGTTACAATAATAGTACATACTACCAAAAAGATTGTCCTTAGGTAGTCCTAAAGGATAGATTAGAACACTGAACTTGTTAAATAAATTGTTAAATAAGGTATGCGTTCGTTCGAAATTCTATCCATTACCTGCGTAACGTTCATAGTAAAAAGGTATCTACGAGAGAAGTGCTACTTTAGTCGGGTGTGCGCGCAAAGAACTTCACTCAATTGCCGTATTTCAAACTAGATATCACGAATGGAAGCATAACATCTATGGAAATAAAATTTTCAATGCTCTGTAAGTACGGGGACTGGTACAGAGACAATTATGACGCTGTGAAAGCATCTAATTATGGAATACAAATTATGATCATCTTTTACTGTATAGTTTTCAAATAGATTCCTCCCTCCCAACTCCATAAAAAGCAGCAGTGTTTGATCTTAAGCTCCAAAAATTGGTTAATCTCTAAAAAAATCCTTTAAATAAAATGTGTAACATATGGCATCTTTCAAAACGTTATTTTTTAATTCTTTCGAAAAATAATACAGTTTGTATAGCGGTCATTTTCTTGTTGAAGAAAGAAAATAAAAAACTGAAGCTTTCTGAAAGCAAAAACAGGATAAGAGCTATGGATCAATCAGGAACAGCTGGGATTCCTTACCAGGGGATCTACCCCACTAGTCATCCCAGTCAAATAAATCGCTCAAAAAAGACCCAAAAATCGGATATTTTCTCTCGCCAAAATGGTAAAAACAAACAATTACAGAGAGCCAGTCCAATGAAAGAACAGTAGATGTTATGGCCCAACTAGAAGAACCCTCACTGGGGCAAAGAGACAGGGGTGTTTACCCAACACTAGAGAAAGCTAAGATAAAGGGGCTTTCAGTCAAAAATCAACAAAGTATTTATTTATATTCTAGTAGAACACCCCCGAAATCACAAACCCCGGTGGGAACACCCCGACCCGAGTTGGAAAATTAGGTCCAAAAATTCTTCCCAGTCCAAAAATTAGCAGCGCGAAGATCGGCGGTCTATTCAATTGAAAAACATAAGAACTTTTATATCCTCACTGAGTAAGTATCGACTATGTGTATTACTATTTAACTTTTCCAGCAAAGAACAATTTAAATATTTTTCCTTTGAAGAGGGGGGCTAAATTTAAGTGACACCTCGAGCTCGAGGTGTTTTGAAAAAAGCCCCCACCCTTGCTTCCCCGGTTCCTACGGCACTGCACAGTGGAATTATAAGTTCCTAGGATGATTGCCACTAGACTTTACGTCCCTTTTTTATCCCCAATGATGAAATTCTTTCTAAGGGGGGGGGGCAACGAGACAGAGATGCAGCATAGATAATAGGCTTCTGTTTTTATCAAAGTGAGTGCAATTGAAGAAAAACAAATCCAGTGAAAATCTACACTTATAGGAGCACCACATACCTCGGAAAGAAATATTTTCAGCTATACAAATCATGCTGCTACCCCGTACTTCAGACACTTACGAATAACAGAGAAATAAATTAAGGCGCGCAGGGCCTCTATGCCAAGCCATCAAAATGCGTAGTTTGTTATACTTTGAAATCACTCTCCGCGTTTGTCAAAGTTACATATATTCGTTCAAGATAAAATGCCGTTTTTAGAGCTTGGAACTTCAGGGAATAAACTAGAGGTTTCGGTCGAAGTTTTTTTGAGAACCAAAATATTGGACGAATTTTCGCATACTGTAACCACTGTCATCGTCATAACCGTCTCGAAAATTTGATCAAATACAAGATTTTTCCTTTCGAAAAAGGTATTGAAAATTTTTATATACTGGAAATAATATAGTTGTTTATAAGGCGAGACCAATTTAATTAGTTGTTTTACGAGCCCGACCGACCCATATTTTTGGAAAAGTGAAATAAAAATAAA